>JARHVA010009515.1:0-303873 GCA_037957365.1 Torreya grandis
GGATGAGTATGTAAATTATTATGAACTAGATTGTTCTTGTGTGGAATGAAAACCTAAATGTTACTAATTTTGAATTAAACTTGAGGCTTATTTTAAATCAAACATCATTTGACTTATTAATGAGTATAAGGTGTTTAATTATTAATAATTATTTTGGAAATGGTTTGAAAGTAAATGGTCATTAAATTTATGAATGTGAATTAAATATTATTACTATTACTTATGATTAAATGTATCAGTTGTATGATTTTAAGAGGGTTGATTAAATAGTTATTATCTGATTTTAACACTTAGATGTTCATAATGAATTATCAAGATGATCATGACTCCTTATATTTGTATACACTATGAAATTTATTATGTAATATTTGTGTGATTAAAATCTATGTATTTTAAAATTAATATGCATATTTTGTATTAATGACATTAAATAAGTAGGTTGAATATAATTCACTTAATTAGTGCCATTAATATGTATATTTGAGTTACTTAATTGAGTTTTGTGTGGGAGTTTGACTGATCTTAAGATCTAGAAAACTATTTTAAAATTTTAGCTAAAGTAATGTTTATAGTTTTGAACATTGTCATTTCATCCATTCAATTAGTTTACATGTATTACATGATATCATGTTAGAATATATTTATTTATGATATGTTTCATGTGACAGTTATCTTATTGCACATGGGTTTCTAGTTGACTTTCTTGATTTTTTCACTATCACTATCTACCCATCTATGAAGCAAGGGACATTTTCTTATTGAGATATTATATGAAGGATCAATGTTCCATGGTTGATGTGAAAAAATGCTTAGATGATACTCTCCCTCCCCTTCTAGTAGTCAATTGATAGAGGCTTTACCTAGGATTAATTTTGCTTATTTATGAATACATTGAGACTCATAAGTTTTGTGAAATATAATATTATTATAATCTAATTATTTGGATATGTATTATTATATAGTTTTACTATTTGATGTAAATTATAGTACAATAGCAGTTAGATGTAGCTTATTTGTACTTGTTGAATTACTAAATTAGTAGTGACTAAATTATTATCTTGTCTAATTATTTTTATTTATATGTTGAAATTATGAAAGCAAATCAACATGTATAATATTGATCACTAGCTAAATGAGTCATACATAAACCTTATGATTAATATTTTAGTTATTATAATGATACATTTAGATAGGGATCATTAATGTTTTATTAATTTTAAAGTTGAGTAAAAAATTAACCTAACTCTAGTTAACCATGAGGGTTTGTTATATGACTAAGAGATCCATCTAAGATATCAAACCTAGGACTAAGAGATATCTATCTCTAAAGGATATAAACAACTAGAAAATATCCCCATAATATCTAAGAGATAAATATGTAATATATCATAATATTTAAAATAAGATAAATGAAATATTCACACATAAGAGTGTGGAAATAATAAAATACTTAGATCAACATGAGATAAGGTAAATAACATACTCTAACACCCCCCTCATGTGAAGCTAGGGGACAAAAATAAACCAACATATCTATAGTATGAGTCTTGGTAACAAGGCTTGATTAATCACTCATGTAAAATATATCCATGAACAAAAAGGGATGCAATGTGAAGATAAGTGTCCCTATGAATGTCAATCCATCTTGATGAAATGCATGGATGTCGAATGACTATATCTTCCAATTCAAATCATGAATGGTAATAAATATGAGGATTAATAAATATGAACACTACAATCGATAATATTACTAATGATCATGAGGAAGCAATGCCTAAACACCATCCCTTAATGCTAATTTGGAGGAAGATGGTAATGAAAATATCTAAAGGATTAGAGTAAAAATGGTGAGAATTGATTACAAAGACTGGTGTGGATGTCACACTGATGTCACTACATAAAATTCACTAATAATACCATTTATACATAATAATACTCATATGGATTCCAATAAACAAAGTGCCTGAATAAGATAACCATGTACAAAAGAGGATTCCAAAAATACATACACCCCTCATAATGTTGTATGGGTAGAGTGGATGAAAAAAATATATGAGTGGGATACATCCACTACTCAAACATAGGTAGTGATGTCTAATATATAAATACAATATCTCAAGAAGATGGCCCTGGTGGTGATGGGAGAGGCTGATAACTAAATTAGTAAAGAGGTACATAAATAAAGGTACAAATGCATGAAGGTAGATTAGGTTGTAAAAGGAAACCCCCCATGGCACTTTTTAATTTAGTGAAAGTATAATATGTCCCTAAAAAATACCAAATAAAAATAAATAATACATTGAATGCACTATAATAGTTCTAAACAAAGAGACTATCAACCTCTCGAAGAAGTCATCACAAATCATGAGAGTTACTCCCAAAAAAGGGAGCAATGTGGGCTAAGAAGATATAAACAAGTAAAAATCACATGAAAAATGTGATGTCAAGCTCATGCGATAATGCATGCATGATGGAGTGAAATCAAGATGGTGAAATCAATTAAGGAGAAAATTTGTTTGCTTGTGAGGGGGTTTGGCCACCTACCAAACTGAGCCTCACCCTCCAGTCTTCGATAAATGAGATCAGAAAAACATACATGGCCAAGTAATAAATAGATATAATATCTCATTATGTATCCCAAATACAAAATATATTTTTTAATATAAAATAATCAAAAAATCATCTAAATATATTTTTATAAAAAATAAATAAATAGAAAAGTCCCTTTAAAAAAAATCTCCCCATAGAGAATTTTTTAGTGAATAGTACTAGAGTTAGTAAAACTAAATTAAAATTTGAAATTAATAATGAAATTTAAAATTTCAAAATGCTATAAACATCTAAAATGAGATGCAAAAAACCCATAAATTGTTCAAAGATATCATTTACATCTTTCTCACAATTGGAGAAATAATAGGTGTGTTTTTTAGAATAGTTCTACTCAATAAAACTATGATAACTTTTACAATTCTTAATGATATTAATAATTTAATTTTTTTAAAAATATGAAAAAAGTTTCACAAAACCTAAAAATAAGTTTGAGTGATCATTTATTGTTTTCTTAGAATTGGAGAAAGAAACAAATATATTTTTTGAAAAAATAGATTTATAAAAAACTTGCAAATCTTACCTCTAATATCCATTTGGGATAAAATTAGAGTTGATTCTATCTTTCTTAGACAATATGGATGCGTTCATGAGCTTTGATTTAATATTAAAATATCTAGAATTTACCTAAATATAAAATGCATAATTAGGAAATCTCCCATAAATTATAATTTATTGCACACCTTTTTTAATCTCAGGACAATTCAAAAAGGATGCATGAGAAGAACATAATTTATAAGGCAAGAGAATACCATATTTTTAATTATATATCTCCTAAGAGGATTCCAAAAATATCTTCATGGACTATGATGGGTAATGGCTAGTTGAAGGAGGCTTTGATACTATGAAAGAGTTTAGAAAACTCTCACCTAAGGTCAAATCTACAAACCATTACCACACTAAAATCCATTGATGTATTACTCAAACAATATCTTAGTATATTACACACAAATTAATCATAAAATGAAAAATAATCTATATCTCTAGAGATTATCAAATATAATGAATGTGCCTTGCATATATAGGTAAATAAGAACAGTCATAACTAAGAGATCAAGCCAAGAGATCAAACCTAAGACTAAGAGATAACTATCTATAAATGATAGAAACATCTAAAAAAAATTCCCATAATATCTAAGAGATAATTATGTAATATCTCATAATGCATAAAGCAATGTGGAATACATCCATAATGGAATACCTTATCAGTCTTTTCCACTCCATGGTAAAATTTTAAGCACATCCACACATGAAAATAGAATAAACTATGAACATGTAATAACATAAATAAATCAAACTAGCTAGTTGAAACTACAATAAAAACTCAAATACAAATTTGTATTACTTCAATCCCACTTGTGCCCATCAAGGTCAAAGTCCTTATCAGAGCTCATAATTTTTTTATCCTCTTCTCTATTGGGATAAACTTGTATGATATCTTCTTCTCCCTCTCTTATTTCTCCTTTTTACCCTAATTTTATTACAACCACTACTAGTTGTTGTGTCTTGGTTATGGTTGTTGATATTGTTATATAGTCAGTGGCCCCTGTACCACTTGGACCACCACTACAAGAACCTACCTTGATCCTCATCTCATATCACTAACTACTATAATGATCAAAGTGCTTGGTATTAGTAGATGACACCCTATCCCTAGTCTCACATATAGAACCTCTCTTTCCGTTATATATTTTTAGGTGAAGGAGATATTAGATACATACTATATCAAAACTACTATAGACCTTGATTTATAGGGTGTGAATCCTCCTTCCATTTCATGTCTTGCACCTAGAGTATGCTTTATAGGTCATAAGACCTCATCCCTCCATTAACCTACTATTCCCTAATGTGGATTAGAAATAATTTGTCACAATATTAATATTCCAAATGCATGTATCACATGTTGAAACAGTGTCATGTTTGTCCACTTTGAGCCCTTGATGGCCTTTACATCCAATAGAAAAACCCCTCTTATAGGGGATTATATTCTCATAGACTAAACACATAATAAATATGAGGTGAATAAATAACAAAAATTCCAATTGATATATGTGATATAGGTATATATAAGTCTAATAAATCACATCCTAGGCTTATACATACCTATGTGTGTGATCTTCAATACTCCTAATAATTAGATCTCAAAAATAAAGGAAAATTTTGTCCCATTTCCTCCTACCAATTACAAGTCTAAGATGTCAATAATAGCCTTAAAAAGGATGTGGATCACTACTCTCTTAACCCTTACTTGCCTCACCCCCTACTTTTCACCCACATCAAGTGAATCCCCATCACTAAAGTACTAATCCCATTCCTATGACCTCCCTAAGTGCCAATTTCCTCATAGTAAATGAAAATCTAAAAATCATGTAGAAATCCACTAATTTGATAGTCCACTCTCTTATGACCTATGGAAAATATAAGGTGTTTTGGTCTATATCCTAATACATGAACAAATCAAAAATTAACCTAATGGTTAGTGGAAATATCCTCACATATGATACCATCCATATCCTTGCATTATCAAGAACTGCAGTCACCTATAGTATTAGTAGCCTAATCAATCTAGCTGGTCAATCCTACTATTTGGATCTAATTTAGTGAAAATAATCCCCTACAATCATGCAAACATAATCTATATTAGTAAAAATCTATCCAAAATAATTTTATACCTGACTATATATAAAAAACTGCTATATGTAGGTGGAGATTATGAAATCACCATAACATTTACAAAACTATCAATTTTTAAAATAGATTATTACACAATATTTGTTGTAGTTACATAACCACTACGGTGATTACAATATTATCAATCCCAAATATGTGGTTGTGTAATCATTATGGTAGTTATTCAAATATAAGTGTGAAAATGTAACCACTAGTTTGCAAAGACTAGTAGTTTCAACATGCATCAAAGATTACATTGGTTGTGGCCCTAAACCCAAGAAAAACAAAAAATATACAAAAATGATACTAAAAATCAATACAAATTAAATGGTCCCAGTATTCAAACTAACCTAAAAAATTTGACATAACATTTTTTAAAGTCCACTAATCCTAAGATATTCTTCAAATGAAATTCCTAAACTAAGATATTTGCATAAAAACTAAGAAAAGTCACCTTTACCTACTGCCACTATCACTCCTACCATTCTCTTCTCACGCTCATAAATTTTGATTGTATTCTTCCATAATTATGTTAGTGGTAAATTAGAGATTAACATTTGGTAAGATTGCAATGTACAAATGATTTATAAATTGGGTAAGGTTTTATATTTATATCTCATTATTTTTTATTATTTTATTTCAAAAGTTTCCATTTTTGTCAAAGTCCATCTTATGAGATCTATGGTTTATGTACTTTAACAAATTTGAGAGTTTTTAAAGCCTAAACTAATGTAGGATAGACTAGATGATAAAAATTATTATGTTTTATTTCCCATAATTTTGTTAAAAAAACATGTTACTTTGACATTTTATCCCTTTCATATGTAATTGAGCTTAGTACCTTGATGGAATGGTTCAGGTTGTATTTTCATCCCCACACAATGGTAAGTAATAATTGTCTATGTTTCCATTAATTAGTATATTTAATTTTTTCATAATTTTTTACTTGATGATATCATTTTTTATTGCATGTTACAAGAATACATTAGTTGGATTTGTTGTGCCATACAAATAAGTGAGGTAAGTTATATAACCCTCATTTTCATTTAAGTGTGCCACTAATTGGGAAAAACACTCTTGATAACTAATAGCCTCCTTGAGGGGAAATATTTACACACTCAAATTTTACACAATACAACATTTTAAGTTATATGATCATGATACAAGCATCTACATAAATAATAACATGATCATAGATGGTCTTATCCTCTTTTAACTCTTTTACTTCTCTCCAAGCCTAACCCAAAAGTTTAAATCATAAAATTTGAGTTTAATAACTCTAATCCCAAGGTTTTCAAGGTGTATAAAAGAATGATTATTGTTTTTATGAAACCCCTATGGTGGTTCACACAACCACCCTGGTGGTTTTGATGACTGTTGTGGTGGTTGTGTAACCATCACTTGTATATAACAGTAATTTTCCACCATTGTATGCATTTAAAAATGTATTTTTAAGATGTACATTTTGATGCATTTTACATTTTTGGCACTTAATTTTGCTTCATATTTTTATATAATTGATTTATCAATGTTCTAGTTCACTCAAAGTCATGTCGAATCAAATTTTAGCTAATCCAAAGTCAACTTTAACAAGCTCCAAGTAAGCTCTTATTAACTCCAACATGCAACCTCTATTATTTTATTAAAAATAACTCCTTTTACCTTGAAATTCATGTCCAAAAATTTCATTGAGAATTGAGTATACTATTTTTGAGAGAGTTATAGTTTTCCTTATTTTTATTCTTTTAGAAATCAACTCAAAGCTTATAACAATCTCCTAGTCACTATATAAAATTGGTGGAATATTCTCATGATTTTGCATCAAAACACTCTATTATTTGTGAGAATCGACTAAGGTCCAATAGCCTCATCTCTTCACTTTTTCCTTATGATTTCATTACCTATTTTTCCCCTCTTGTTAGAGAATCCCTAAGTCATAACTACGCAAAAATAAAGGAGATAAAAACCTAATGATCAAAACAATTCTAATTCCAATCAATTTCTTCTTCCCCACTTGTTTTCTACTTTAGTCAGGTTAGGGAATTTTTTCTTTTTTTGTTTTATTTTTATTTTCCATTACATTATATCTTGTTAATTAAATTTGGTTGTATATTATAATAAAACAAAGAAAACAAAAAACCATAAAAATAAATAATTATCCCTACCCTTTTACATTACAAATCATTTAATATTCTTAGCACTTTATTTACACATAGGAAATCTAAAAGACACATAATCGTTCATGTGATACTTAGAGTTAAATAAAAAAAATCTTATTTAATTTACATCAACTTTCATCTTTTAATTTATATTTTTAACATCCATACACACACATACATACAAAATAAGTAGTAATCTTTACACTGACTTGCATAAAAACCCAAATAAAGTTAAAATAAAAAAAATTCATCCATAAAACCATATATTACTCTTGTAGTATTATAACACATAAAAGTAAAATCATAGTGAAATTAGAATCTTATATTTTCATATCAAATTAATTGTATCCAACATTACATATAAATAAATAAATAAAATAAACAATACTTGCATTTAATTTTGATTTTTTGAATTCAAGAATCTTGTTGCATGCATACAAATATGAAACTATACGCTTTAGTTTTCATTTGTGCATCTAAATTTTAGAGTATCCATTCATCTCTAATTACATTCATTCAAAAAACATAAAATCAAAAAAAAAAAATTGCATTCATATAGTTTAGTTTCATTAATAAATTTATTAACATTCACATATCATTTATTTGAGAAAGAATAAAAAAAGAATTTTACTTTCTTTACTTTCATCACCTTTATTTTCATCAATAGTCATCACTTGTTTAATCATTTTTAGAATATCAATTTATAGTAAACAACAAAATTTTAGGTCTAGTTGAACACTTAGTCATTTAGATAAACAAAATAAACAAACACATACTTATGAAAATAACACAAAATAACCATAAAAATATTTTGATAAGCATAAACAAAATTAAATAAATAAATAAATAAAAACCTAAAAAAAATGTTTTCCTTTCCCTTCGATGATGTTTCTTGAATAAGTGCATCTACGAAGAACATTAATGTTTCCTAAACTACCATATCCCATCTAGGAAAAGAATATTTAAAATGACATGGAATCTAAGTTTAAACTATAATTATTTGACTCCACACATTTACCTAAACTTATCATTAGTCTACTAAATTCTCTAGATGAAAAAAATACGTTATTCAAAACCAAGCTAACTAGACATGTTTACCTCTTAGATTTTTTTTCCTTAAACCTCCAAATTTTACTTCTTCTTTCACCCTTATTTAAAGTATCATATAACTTCATCCCCTTCATATATGTATTTTTAATGGAAATCCCATCTTGATAGAGCCAATCATATATCTGGATTAATCCAAATTCATTTTAACCCTTTCAGAGAAAGTAGTATAAACCAAGAGTTACACTACCCAGTTTTTTAAGAATCAAGATATTATTAGAATATTTTTAAACCAAGATATTGAATTATTTTTGTATAATAATGAACATATATTAACACACATTGCTTAAAATCACATTCACATATCTCTCCCAAACTAACCAATTATTCTATCTTAGCCTATTTAACCACCTCAACCAAACCAACTAGATCAATATCATGACCATCATATCATTCTTATTCAGCCATCTCAACATGATCTTAGGAGTTTGAGAGCAGAAGGTTAGAATTTTTATTTTTATATGTAAAATTCTAGTAAAATTGATGTGAAAGGATTCTACTTTTGTGTTTATCCATTTTATCTTATTTCATTCATTTTTATCCTCCATTTATTATTTAAGTGTTTATGAATTCCCCAAATATGTTTACAGAGGATTTCAAAATGAATTTTGGCCTTGAGGATTATAAAATAAGTGTTCAACCTAAAAATGAACCTTATTTATTTAGTTAGATAAATTAATCAAATTAAAAAAATAAGAACCAATTTTTATCCTGCAACTCTTCTCCCTCCATACCATAAACTAAGTCATATGTGGTATTTAAAAGTTTAAGGAACCTTTAAAGATTTCTATTAATTATATTTATTCTAATGACATGACGTTAACTATTGGAGGTGAATTGTATCCACATGTTATTATTAGACAAAAGTCCAACATAAAAAATACATACACTAAAAGTACATAAATATTCAATCAATACTCTAAGAGAATTTATAACTTAGAAGATGGGTTAATTAGGGAAAACTACATGTACCACCTTTTAATACTAAAAAGTATGTCTCCACACCACCCAAAAAACCCATGATGAGTCCTCATAATACATCAAAAAAAATGTTCATCATGGCCTATCATCCTCTTCCCTCATATCCTCCCATGAGAAAATCTACCAAGCCTACTACTAATGTCACTCTAAATGATCTCATTTCCACCTTTGTGGGACACATGTGGAACTTCAAAGAAACCAAAAATATCTCTAATATGGTATTTTTGAACAAGGAATAACCCCAAAATTTAATAATCAAATTCAATTCCTTTCTCATTCCTAACTCTAACATCACCTTACACCCACCATAATAATAACCCACTTCTCTTCCAACTAGTTTTACACCTATCCAAAATCTGGGAGACCTTATTATTTTTGATGTCCTTAGTCATGCAGAAAGAAACATGTCACCAACCAATAAACATTTCACTCAAATTATCATTGGTGTTAGTTTATCTTATGCTGATACAAACAATATGGTAGCCAACCCACCACTGCCCATGGTCCTTCCTAACTACCTGCCTACTAATATGACACCTATGTACACTCTACCTATGCAAAATCTAACTGGTACACCTTAGTAAAAATCCTTACCACTATATTATCATATGATTTCTAAATATACATAGACAAATAGATATTATCTAACATATTATACTCTATCCACTTAGGCAACAACATTTTTCCTTGATGATTTTATGCCTAGTTCATATTTGACACCTCTTCCCCAAACCTATCCCAATAGTCCTCTAGAAAAAATTTAACACTATGGGGAATTATTCTGAGTATATAATGGATCCCATTAATCAAACTATTTGATTGGTTCTCTTGTCACACCATTTACATTATCTTCCCAAATATAATGGATAAGGGGGCCCAAACACACACATCAAGGCCTATGTTATGACCATTAGAAAGTTTTTTTTCCTTGAGATGGAGTAGTGGCCAAAATTTTTCCTCATAACTTTTATGGAATAAAATTAGATTGGTATTATTTCATCCTTGAGGCTTAAATCCATTCTTTCTACCAAATTATGGTATAATTCATAAAATCATTCCATATGAACAAGTTACTTCAGACTGACATACATGATATTATACACATTAAACAAACATCCAATGAGTATGTTGCCAACTTTATTTCAAGGTGGTAGGAAGTACTATATTCCTTTGTTAGCTCCCTAAAATTGGATAAAAGAGATTCATGTGCTATTTTACTTCACTCTCTTGATAAAGAAACTAGGGAAGATGTCCATAAATTCCATTACTTATCATATGAATAAGTACTAGAGGGTGCACTTAGATTTACTAAAGAACCATAGATAGTGGTTTTTAAACCTATATATCAAATGGAAGAATCATTAATCCCAATTAAAATAGTGGGGCTTATCAAACCATTAACCAAAATCATGTGCCCAAGGTCCTATATCAAAATCACAATGTTATAATGTATGGTGTGATAGACTAACCCCAAAATACTAATGTAACAAATAATAACCAAAATAAATAAATGTAAACAATGATAATAATGAAAATGGGGGTGTGAGAAATCCAAACCCTCTACCTATAATTCACACTATGTATTTTTTTCATCTTTCACCTCCTAATAATTAATACCAAAACCATTATCATAATCCTAACTAGAACTAAATGCCCAATTTAAAAATCAATGTTTCTATACAAACAATAATCAATAAAGGTTGGGTCATAAAAATTAGAATCAAAGACCCAGTGCTTATGATATAAATGTGTATTATATTTTCCATGGGATCATTGGTCACAATACCCATACCTATATGGGTTATAACAAGTTCAGTCAATGAATTTTTGAGGAACAACCAATGTGTGTGTGTGTGTGTGTGTGTACACACACACACACATATTGGGAAGTGTGAATGCATATTCACAACCTTCCCCAATAGGCTCTGTAGTGCCTCAAAATTCCAACTTTCACATTTACCAAAACTTTCTCCCTTAACTTTAACATTACAATAATAAAAATGTGAAATAAGATAGTCAAGACATCAAACCCAGTTTGGATATAACTCATGATGTTGAATCGTCAACCTAAACATTGAAAAATTCCCACTGCAGTCCCTTGCCTAGGCACTTAGGGAAAAACTAGTGTGATATGTGTCATGGAACTAGAAATCGATGAGAATGATAACATCACCAATTTCACAAGAGACTATCAACCATAAACTCCCCATCTTAGTAATTCCATAGAGAACTATGTTCAAGGCAACCCCAAACCCATGGGGAATTATGACCTTCTCACTAATCTCACAAATATTTTTTATAATAATTATGTTAATAAATAAATGGTCAATGATGTAATTATAGTCAATATAATACTAATGAAATATCATTGAACATTGATTATTATTTGTGGATTGAATTTCACACTAGTTGGTCTAGGATAATACATAGATTATTCCAAGTCAATCTTATTAGTGCATATAGATACAAGAAAAAGTGTCACTTTAAATGTGGATAAAATAAATAATATTTATTACCACATATATACTACATAGCATCCAATCATCTAATGTGTCCTATGGACTAACATGTTTTTCAAATCTAGTATTTATAGAGTGCATGAGGTAAAATACATTGATCAATGTACTACATGTACCAACAGATCACCATTCATAGATTCAATAAATAATTTGGAATTCATGGATAAAGAGCCATTTATTAGGATAAAAGATAAAATTGCCCAGGATAGACCACATGTGATGTTATATATGTTACATGACACAAGATTAATTGTCTTATCAATAATATGTCCTAGATATACTAGTAGGTTATCAAATCAATAGGGAAAACATTTTTATCATTTCTAGAGAATAACAGGTCATGCCACATATATTGGTTTGAAATTACAGTAGAAAATCCATAAATATAAGTATAAATTCACTATTAATATTATAAAACCCATACCACAACCTCTTAGGTCTCAATAATAGGGTCACACATCCATAAAATATAAGCATTCTATAACCAGTCCTTTGACTATTCAAGTTTTCATTGAGAATGAGTATATATAACATGTGGAAATAAATGGGGACACATATCATAATGTATGTGCAATCACATTATTTTAACACATAGGGCATGATCAAGATGAGTTAAAAAAAGATATATATTGTCAAGATTTAACAAGACACATTATAGTACTAGTTGCATGTGGTCACAAATGGGTAGATACACCATTATTTTTTATGAACATAAGAAATTAGGTGAGTGACACATTGGGTAAAAAATGGTTACATGAAATAAAATCTATAATTTATTATCTATATAAAAATCATACATTCAAATTTGAGGATAATATAGTTCATATTCTTCATGATGGCACATAGGATAATCACAAATTCATAAATGAGAAATAGGGCTCAAAGTTGATTTATCCAAAGACCATACATGATGCCCCTTACATATATAAAAACACACCATAAAAATGCATAGGATTCATAACAATACCAAATACAAGGTTACATTAGTAGAGAACAAATGGTATGATGACCACAATGATGATGATCTATGGGAGTTTAAAAAGATTAAATATCCAATACTCAATGATATTCCTCTAGATCCACATTTTGATTATCCACATCCATTGGATGTGTTTTTTGATTTTTAGATTATCATTTTGTTCTTATATTCAAAAATACATAAAAACTAAATATTCCAAAAAAATAAAAAATCAGGATAGGTGTATGAGTTGTGTAGTTTGTTTTGCATTATTTAATTTATGTATAGTTATTACACACTGATTTCTATCCAATTTAAATTTGTATATTCTTTACAAGCGTACATGATTTAATGTTGATCATACATGTTTCCATATACAAAAATAATTTAAAGAGGTTTTATTATCACATACTTTGAAATTTTCACACAAATAATAGTGCCTTATTGAGATAGTAGTTTTATATGCTCTTATCCTATTTTTTTGTCATGTCCCAATGAACATAAAATATCAATTCTAATATCAAAACAAGACAAAAATATATTATACCTTGTATATACATCATCAAGTTCATTATGGGAATCTCATTGACAGGTTCTATCATTCTTTATATATCCCTTCTTATTTATCTCTAGTTCTCTACACTATGTAAAATCCATCAATGTTTCTCACTTACACATTTATATCTTAATAGTTACCTAAGTTACTAAATATACTAGTGTTACAAATTACTTAAGTTGATCAATTTCATATATTAATGTGTGCTTTTAATGTTTGCTTTCCTGCTTCATGTCTTGTGTGTATTCTCTATTTTCACTTGTGTAAATTTAAACATTTCCTTGTGTGTGTCTCAAATCCTTCATTATATGTTTATATTAATGTGATTGACATTTTAAAATGTCCCTTGTATTTTGTCCCTTGGCCTTCTATTGCGTGCTTTGTTTGTGTGCATCATGGTCATAATACTTGTTTGCTCAATTTTCTCATTATTTGGTTCCATGGTGGATATCATACATATTATTATCTTTTAATTCCATGATGGATATCATGCATACCTCCCCAAGTAGTTATAATCAACTTTTAGTACTCAGTTGTGATCACTTCTCTATGTGACACTTTACCAACATATATCCTTATAATATCACTATGTATGATTGTTTATACATGCATCTCACATTATTTTTTTTCTCAATTTATATATGATTATGCCATGCTCTTAATTTTATCATTACTTGTCACATTTTCATATTTTTCATAACATATCTTGCATAACTTTTTATTTTGAGTCAAGTTATTGTGCAGGATTCACAAAATCACCTCAAAAGAGGGGGCATACATAGTGGCTTTTAGTAGAGACCAAGTTACAAAAATTAAGTACATAGATATAATTTTGTAGGTTTTACACAATGGATCATATTTCATACCTAAAAATCACCTAGAAATCTATTTTGGATAGGAGTGCTCTATTTGGACAAGGGCACAAGTTGGCCATGTCTAAAATACTGTGTTGTTATCCTAAAAAGTAAAAAACAATAATTTTCATAAATCCTTAGAATCTTAGTTAGTTTATAAAAGTTATTAATAAATGTTTTTCTCCTAAAATCACATAATATTACTCATTTTCAAAATAAATTTACACAAGATGTCAAATTAGGGGCATGTGTGTGGCATATGACTACCTCCTTGCTCAGTTTTTATATCAGTTCCACATATAGAATGTAAATTCATGTCATTCTCCACATTTTATACACCATACTCAAATTAAACTATTTTTTTCATCATTTTTACACTAGCTTTGACCCAAAAAAAGAGCCTTATTCCATTTTACAGTGGTTGGTACACCTTTTTACACTAAGTTTTCACTATTGTTTTGCACCAAAATGATCTATTAGAATTCATACATATATTCCAAACCACTTCACTACTTTGGCTATGCAATGATAGATTCAAGTACATCTTGATTTATTGAGCACATTCTTCCTATCATTGAGGATTAGGGCATGCTAGTCTAATCCAAGTTATTTAATGAAGAAAAAGTTTTTAAGGGCCTTCTCTAGTAACATGTTTTACACTAGAAAACACAATGGTTCGCATACCTAATCAGGTGTATTAATTCCTTTTTATAGTTTGTATTTTACTCTCATATTTCCATCTTAATTAAGTACTAATTTATACATGTTTCATTACAGGTTTACATGAAGCACAATTTTATGTTTTGGCCTACACTCAAGATCGTTCTTTGGAAGTAAGTTTAGGTGTGCACTTTTCATTTTAATCTAATACTTTCAAATCTTTTGAATTAATATAATAAAACTCAAATTTAAGTCTAAATATTGAAATTTTGACCACCATTTTACACACTTAACTCATGCCTCATTCTAAAGACTTTCAACTGCCTTTTTTTTATCATATTGTAGATGATCCATTCTCACAAGAAATTAATAATCCTAAAATAGCTCTATCTAGCATTCCAAGAAACCAAAACTCACTTTACAACTGATCCACACTTTTAGCTTAATTTTTCTTTCCCTCTAGTTAAGGTTGCCTTATTTGGACTACCCTGTTCCTCCTATTGTCCAGTTCTGCTAATAATGTCCTCTAACCAAATAATTACTAGTTACTCAAATTTAAATTCATGTAATTGTTCATCCTGTAAGTTCATCAATATTCATATGAAGTAATTCCTAAAATCTCACTATAAATCCACATTTAAAACTATTTTTCACATAAGAGACTTCCATATTTAAAAGCACTAGAATTCTAATTGCACATTGAGAGTAAATTCATTATTTATTTCAATTATAAATACATATTTCCTTAGTAGCCCTAATTTAAAGTCTGAGTATACTTTTAAGGTCACAATTCATAGTTAAATCATTTAATCACACTAGAATTACACAAGTATATATAATTACACTAGTCTTTCACACACACAACTATAGTATGGGATAACAACATGGAGTTTGATCCATCTTTAGAATATTGGTATATAGGCAAAGATAAACACAAGGGGTGTTGAGGTTTATCACAAATTCATTTTCTAATCTCTCTTTATTTTTTTTATATTGATTCTTCATTTCCTATCAAGCTAAGGTTTAAAAGTGAAGAATAAGGCATACAATAGCTTCCAAATCAAATCGTGCATATTTGGTCACATGCACAGAGTCAATAGATGAAGGTAAGCACGTCAAAAAATACACATGTTGTTAAAACCCTATAGGATGCCAATGCATCCTAAGGATGACAACAGTCCATGCCATTGTATTATTTCATCAACCTTTTCTAGAAAGTAATCAAAATCTTATCCTTGATTCTCAATCAATCAACATAACCACATACTCATTTTCCATTTGTTATCTTAGTTCTGGATTGTTGAATTTATAACTAGGTACTCTGTATTTGTTATTTTTCCTTTTATCATATTTATAAATACAATAAGCTACAAATTATTTTGTATCATTTATTGCTTATATTTAGCATTTATATTTTACACAATAGTTTATGACATTTAGGTAATTAGTTATCTATCTTGCCAAAATTTGATAAAACATTTTTATTGAGTTATTTTTATGTATATAGTGTAGGTGGTAATGAATGAAAATCTAATTTAATTCTATTTACTTTTATTAAATTTAGATATCAATCAACCAAGGCAGCTTTATTTTTAATACCTACCTTTTTTTAGAACATTTAATGACTAAGTAGTGTTTCATTAACTCTTAGTTCATCTTGATGTTAATTAAATAATGAATAATATATTATTTATTAACCTGAGATAAAAACTTTGATTAAATAAATAATAATATTATAATTATTTAATTATTACCAAAGTTTATTAAATATGATTTTAGGATGGATGGACCTCTTATTTCACAATGGTCACCTCCCCTCGTGAAATTTATAAATGGGGTTTTATGCTTATTGTAAATTTCATTCGATCTTGACATGATTTTGAGTTGAAAGCACAAAGAAGATGTGATATTGAGAGGAATTGTATTAGGGTTAGATTATTGCTCATATTATTGAATATCACATTAGTGGGTTTTTTTACCTCTTTAAAGTTTTCTTACGGTAACTCCTATGTCATGTGTTGATGTGTTCATTATATGTTTTGCTTATCAATTATATTCTAGATCTTGTGTATGCATAATGCATTCCTTCAATGAATTTGACATGGTAATAGAGCTTAAGGGAATATAATTGGTGGAGTAAACCATTATCAATTATGAAGACCAATTGATTTACATTTAATTAAAAATATATATTTTTAATTAGTTTTCAAGCCTGTGTACGACAATGAGGGAGAAGAATTTTTTTGGGATTACTTTGGAGATCTGTCTCTCATTCAAAACACTTCAAAATAATTTCAAAACATCTTTGGACCCTCTTAAAATAAATCATTTTTTTTTTCAAACATTGAAATCTTCCTCAGTCACAGGGGCACCATAATCAACCCATAAAAATTCAAAACATTGATTTCTTGGTCAAAATCCATTTTTTAAAATTCCTTCTTTACAATTTTTTTTGGAAGATTAGAATAATTTTCAAGTTTTTTGGTGACCTGTGTAAGTTTCTAAGAGAAATTCATGTATAAGAGCATAATATTCATGGTTGGAACATACATAGATAAGTAAAAATGTTTTTTGGAAAATATTTAAAAAATAATTATTTTTTAAAAATTTAAATATTCCATGCAAAAGTGGGTGGACACCACCTTTCTTTAAAAGCTTTTTTAATCAAAAAGTTAAAATTAGTAATTTTTTATTTACTATTATTTTTTACATGCACATATTAATTATTATTATTTATTTAAAACAAAAATAAAAATCATATTTAAAAAAGGTCTAAATATAGATTAATGCATGTATTGTTTTGAAAAGCTTCCTAGAAGAGTTGGTGGTTTCTTTTTTTTTGCTAGATCTTACAACTAAGGATGTCTCAAGTTCAAAAGCCCCTAAATTAATATTTTTTGACTTGGTAAAAAAAAATTCAATTTTTTAAAAATTTGAAATCCATTTTTTGGGTTCACGAGCCAACTTTTCTCACGTGCTAAAGCCCTAACATGTTATCTAGTTCTTCAACTTTTGACCTAGTGAATATATTTTTGACAAGGATAGTCATGTAACCAGTCAATATCTAGGTTTTGGCATGTTCTGGATGCATTGAAGTGGTATAGTTTTTTTTTTTTTTTTTTTTTGAATGCTCCTATTATAATTTTTATACTATTTTAATAATAGTGTTTAAATGGTCATTTTGAGTGCAATTCTTTCGACACTTAGATTAGTAAAACTTTAATTCAATTTTTTTCATTGTTTGAAATTTAAAATGTATAATTAAGTATAGTTGCATGTGTAATTCACTTTATTTTGATAAATAATTCAAAAATTCATTTAAAAAGGTTAATTTGTTAAATTGTTTTTTTTGGTATATTTTTTGTAACACTTGCGACACTTTATTTTGTCACAATTTTCTACAAATTTATTAATTTTTCTAGCATTAAATTGAATAATCATTATGTGTTTGAAATTTAAAATTATTTTACTATCAAATTAATTTAAAATTCACACTAAAAAGTTTTATTTTAAGCATTTATTTATTGTCCTATTTACAAGGAAGCTATGGCTTTACCTCATTTTTCCTTAGATAAATCTCAGATGTTTAATGAAAATAATTGTTGAGTTGTGGAGCTAAAAGCTTCACCAAATGAGCAAATGCAAGGTTGCTGGAGTTACACAGTCGACCGACATCGGTCAGGATCGACTGACATCGGTTAGGGGTCAATTGGGAGCTGTCAACGTCGGTTATTGATCAGCCAACGTCGGTCATATGCAGGAAGATAGGGACCGGTGTCGGTCACCTGTGCATACCAGAAGTCTATTTTTGTGGAAGAATAGATTATTTGTATGATAAGAGTAACTATTAGTATTGAGTCTGCGTTTCTATTTTTGGCAGGACATATTTGAACCTTTGATTAAGAGGTGTATCTAATGGTGGAAAATGCATAGCTCATGAATCCTAGTATTATATAATAGGGTTAGATCTTCATAGCTTGTAACAGACATGTAATGTGAATCAATCCAAGTGTTGGAGTTGGTTGTAATTGAGAGAGAGAAAACTCTTGAGGGAAAGAGATCTATACATCTGAGAGGTGTGGAAGAAAGAGAGATTTATTCATTTTATTTCTTTCTGGAAGAGTTTAATACAAGTTTTCGTTATTTCTTGTATCTATTATTCTTTGCTGATTCTGATTTCTAGTTACTTATTATTTTTGGTCTAATTCTGTGTTTAGTTTCTTACACAAGAGTAATCAATTGTGCTGTAAGATCCCAACAAGTGGTATCAGAGATTGGGTTCACTAACAAGTGGTATCAGATCGTGTTAGTGTTTTTTGATTACAGGTCACTCATAGGGGTTTCTAATTGAGCGGGAGTAAAGCAATGGCAAAAGAAAGTAAACTAAGAATAGATAAGTTCAACAGCAAGAATTATCAATTATGGAGGATGCAGATAGAAAATTATCTATATAAAAAAGATATGTACTTACCGTTAGGTGGGATTTCAAGCACACCCATAGATATGCAAGATGAAGAATGGAATGTTCTTGATAGAAAGGCTCTGGGATCCATAAGGTTGAGCCTGGCATCTTCTGTGATTTCCAACTTGTCACAGGTAAAGACAATGGTAGAGTTAATGGATACTTTGGAAAATTTGTATGAAAAGCCCTCAGCTTCGAATAAGGTATATCTTATGAAGCAATTATTTAATTTTCAAATGTAGGAAGGTGGATCTGTATCTAGTCATCTCAATGATTTTTATGCAATATTAAATCAATTAAATTCAGTCAAAATAGTTTTTCATGATGAAATTAAGGCTCTCTTAATTTTATACTCTTTACCTGAAAGTTGGCATAGTTTGGTAATGGCAGTTAGCAATACTGCATCTGCTTCAAATATCTTGAAAGTAGATGATGTTGTTAGTGTAATCTTGAATGAAGAAATTCACAGGAAAAGCACAGAGGAAACATCAGGTAATGCTTTAAGAATTGAAAGTAGGGAAAGGAAAAAAGAGAAGGGCAAGCAAGGGAGATCAAGGTCAAAGTCAAAGATGAGAAATAGATCCAAATCCAGAATTGGAAGAAAAATAACCTGCTATAATTGTGGAAAGATAGGGCATGCAAAGAAAGATTGCTGGTTGAAAGTTAAAGAAAAAAATCAGCATGAAGGTAATAAAGAAGAAGAAAAAGTTACAGGTAGTGTTGCCCAAGATGCTCTCATATTTTCTTTGGATAATAAAATAAAATCTTGGGTTTTAGATTCTGGTGCCTCTTTCCATGCAACCCCAAATAGAGAATTTTTCAATGATTATGTCCATGGAGATTTTGGAATAGTTTATTTAGGGGATGATGAGCCTTGTAAAATTGTTGGCAAAGAAAAAATGCAGCTGAAATTACAGAATGGCAACACATGGGTGTTAAAAGAAGTCATGCATGTACCCATCCTAAAGAGGAATATGATTTCTGTAGGAAAGTTGGGGGATGAGGGTTGCACAGTAACTCTCACAGCTGAATCTTGGAAAGTTTCCAAGGGTGCACTTGTATTATCTAGAGGTAAGAGAGTAGGTACTCTCTATTTATGTAATTATATTACTAATTATTCTCCTTATGTTCTATCTACTTCAAATGTAGACGTAAAGTTGTGGCACTATAGGCTTGGCCACATGAGTGAGAAGGGAATGAGTGTTCTTAAGTCAAAAGGTAAGCTTTCAGATTTGAAAATCATAGATCTAGATTTTTGTGAGCATTGTATTTTTGGAAAATAGAAGAAAGTGAGGTTTCTCAAAACTAGGTCAACAAAGAAGAAGCACAAGTTGGAGCTTGTTCACACAGACGTGTGGGGACCAACTCAGGTACCTTCTATTAGAGGATCATAGTATTATGTTACTTTCATTGATGATGCTACAAGAAAGGTATGGGTTTATTGCATAAAGAAGAAATTTGATGTTTTTGACACATTTATGAAATGTAAAGCTTTGATTGAGAATGAAACATGTTTGAGATTGAAGTGCCTTAGATATGACAATGGTGGTGAGTACTATAGCTATAAATTCAATAGTTACTATTCTATTTATGGAATACATAGGGAAAGGATGGTTCCAAGGACACCTCAGCAAAATGGAGTTACTGAAAGGATGAATAGAACAATATTGGAGTGTGCATGGAGTATGAGGTTGCATGCTAGTTTGCCTTTACAGTTTTGGGTAGAAGCTATAGATATTGTGGTTTATCTGATTAATAGAGCACCCTCTACTACACTGGATGGTGGAATTCCAGAAGAGGCTTGGACAAGTAAAAAGGTAGATCTTTCATTTCTCAGAGTTTTTGGTTCTAAAGCTTTTGTGCACATTGATAAAGAAAATAGAAAGAAGCTTGATGCTAAATCTATGAGGTGTACTTTTATTTGTAATGGCTCTAGAGATTTTGGATTTTGATTATGGAATTTAGGAACTAACAAAATTATTAGAATCCATGATGTTGTTTTCAATGAGAAGGTGATGTACAGTGATCAGCTCAAGAGGTTGAATAATACTGAGCAGGGAAATGTTGATTTGGATGAGGTGATGATTCAAAATGAGCTTGAGGGTACAAATAATCACACACAAGAAAACACAGGTACCGACATTGGTTAGGTAGGAACTAACATCAGTCATATAGGAACTGACATCGATCAAATAGTAACTGACGTCAGTCAGATAGGAACCGATGTCAGTTGGGTGGAACCGATGTCAGTCATGTACAGACCCAGAGATGACCGAGATCAGTCATTGACAAAGAATTTGGGTGGATAACAAGCTGTGGATGAGTCTCAAATGACCATGAAGAGGTCAAAAAGGGTAAGTAAACCTCCAATTCATTATTCCCCTTCATTATACTACTTGTTGCTCACTGATGGTGGAGAACCAAAAAGTTTTGATGAGGCAATGTAGGTAAAAACTAGGAAATAGTGGGAGCGTGTCATGAATGAGGAAATTGATTCCTTGAAAGAGAAACAAACATGGGATTTGGTTCAGTTGCTAGCTAGAAAGAAAGCACTAAAAAATAGATGGATTTACAAGTTAAAGGAAGGAGAGAATAGACATATGAGACATAAGGCTAGGTTGGTAGTAAAGGGATTTGCACAGAAACTAGGTATTGATTTTGGTGAATTTTTTTCTCCTATAGTAAAGATGACTTCTATTCGGACTGTATTATCTTTAGTTGCTATTGAGGATTTGTATCTTGAGTAGCTTGATGTTAAGACAACATTTTTTCATGGAGATTTGGATGAAGAAATATATATGGATCAGTCAGAAGGTTTTGAGGTCAAAGGTAAGGAGAAACTTGTGTGTAGGTTGAAGAAAAGCTTATATGGTCTTAAGCAAGCTCCTAAACAATGGTATTTGAGGTTTGACAGGTTTATGACAGAGCATGGCTTTAGTAGATGTCAATCTAACCATTGTGTTTATTTTAAAAGATTAGATAATGCTAGATATATTATCTTGTTGTTGTATGTAGATGATATGCTTGTTGCAAGTTCACACATGCAAGATATTACTGAGCTTAAGGTGAAATTAGCTCACACATTTGCCATGAAGGATTTAGGAGCAGCAAAGAAAATCTTTGTAATGAGTATTAAGAGAGACACGAAAAATCACAGTTTAATTTTGTCTCAAGAGGATTATGTGAACAAGGTGTTGGAGAGGTTCAATATGCATGATGCAAAACTAGTAAGCACACCTATGACTGGACACTTCAAGTTGAGCAAAGAATAGTGTCCTAAATCACATGATGAGGTTGAGTACATGAGTAGAGTTTCATATGCTTTAGTAGTTGGGAGCTTGATGTATGTAACGGTATGTACTAGACCTGATATTGCCCAAGCAGTGGGAGTTGTCAGAAAGTTTATGGCCAATCTAAGAAAGGAACACTAAAAAGCAGTTCAATGGATCCTCAGATATCTGAGAGGGACTAGTAGTAGGCATTTATGCTATGGAGGATCAAATACTTCTCTACATGGGTATGTAGATTCAGATATGGCAGGTGACTTGGATGGCAGGAAAAGCACCACAGGGTATGTCTTCACTATTGGTGGAATGGCGGTTAGTTGGATTTCAAAGTTACAGAAGGTTGTTGCCTTGTCTACTACAGAGACAAAATACATTGCAGTCACAGAGGCTAGCAAGGAGATGATATAGATGACTCAATTCATGAAAGAGTTGGGAAAGGAGCAAGAGAGTTACAGATTATATAGTGATAGTCAAAGTGCAATTCATTTGGCAAAGAATTCAGCGTTTCATTCAAGAACCAAACATATACAGCTTAGGTACCACTTCATTAGACAGGTATTGGAGGATGGTGAGTTGAAGCTGAAAAAGATCCATACAAATAAGAACTCTACTGATATGTTAACAAAGCCGGTAACAAAGGAGAAGTTGAATCTTCATTCAACTTTTGTTGGTCTTCAAAATTGAGTTTGAAGATAGAGAAGTTAGAAGATGTTGTTGTACAGGTATAGGTGTAACTGTTTATCTCCAAGTGGGAGATTGTTGAGTTGTGGAGCTAAAAGCTTCACCAAATGAGCAAATGCAAGGTTGCTAGAGTTACACAGTCATCAACATCGATCATGATAGATTGATGTCAGTCAGGGGTCGACTAGGAGCTGTCGACATCAATTATGGATCAACTGACGTCAGTCATATGTAGGCAGACAGGGACCGATGTTGGTCACTTGTGCATACCAAAAGTCTATTTTCATGTAAGAACAGATTGTTTGCATGATAAGAGTAACTGTTAGTATTGAGTCTGCATTTCTATTTTTGGTAGGAAAGATTTGAACCTTTGATTAAGAGGTGTATCTAATGGTGGAGAATGCATAGCTCATGAATCCTAGTATTATATAGTAGGGTTAGATCTTCATAGCTTGTAATAGACATGTAATGTGAATCAATCCAAGTGTTGGATTTGGTTGTAATTGAGAGAGAGAAAACTCTTGAGGGAAAGAGATCTATACATCTGAGAGGTGTGGAAGAAAGAGATTTCTTCATTGTATTTCCTTTTGAAAGAGTTTAATACAAGTTTTCATTATTTCTTGTATCTATTATTTTTTGTTGATTCTGATTTCTAGTTACTTATTATTTCTGGTCTAATTTCATGTTTAGTTGCTTACACAAGAGTAATCAATTGTGCTGTAAGATCCTAAAAATAACTATAATATATGAATAATTCATGTTAAAACTAAATTTATAGCCTGCAAGTTTTAAAATTTCATCATTGGGACTGAAAAATCCCTTTATAGATGACATTTGATCCTTGAGCTTACTAATACATTTTGATAGAAAATACAAGAAGCTATGTTTATTATCTTGCAAAGTGTTAAGGATGAATTCCTTCTCCACATTAATTCTAAAGAGTTTACTAGTGATGCTTGTAAACTCTTTAAATCTATGTATGAGGGCACTTGTCTCTCAAAGATTATTAAGTTAATCCTTGAATTGCTAACTACACCTATAAAAGGTGATGAGAAAGTTATGAATTATCTTGCAAAAATAAAAGTGTTAAAGCCCAATTAGATGGATGTAATTATAATTTAATTCAAGATCAATTTCTTTATTTTATTATTCAATTAAATTTTCATGAAAAAATTATAAATTTTAATTCAATTTTGAATTCTAAGTATCAAATTGAGCAAGATATCCCTGATCTTAACACTTTGTTTGCTCTCTTAATTTAAGAAGAGCAAGTTATGACCAATTTTGATTATAAATATAATTCCATTCAAGTACTTATCACTTTAAATAATGTTTTTGATAACACTAAAAACTAGAAATCTAACCTTAATTCTACTAAAGACAAATATAGGAATAAGAAATTTGTTAATAAGAATCATACACTTAAGTTTAATAAAAATTATAATCTATATGATAAATTTGATCATAGAAGGAAAACTTGTTATAAAAATAAGATTAGAATTAACAATCAATCTTCTAAAAATAATAAAGAGAAGAAATCTAATCAAAATAAGTAGAATAATCAAAACCCTAATCATAATAACTATTAGGATTCAAATGTTATTGTTTTGTATGTTTTTTTATTTGCTTCAAATGAAAATGAGTAGATTTTAGGTAGTGGTGTATCACACCATATGACATGCTCATCTGATATTTTATGTGATTCTAAATATATCTATGAAATAATTTACTTAGTATATAATTTATTTTAAGATGTAACTAAACAAGGGAAAATAAAGTTTGTAAATGTTACTATAAATGATGTTTTTTATGTACCTAAGTTTAGAAATAATTTGTTATCTTGTTCTTAACTTATAAATGATAATTTAATTATAACATTAATTAAATATAAATGGTCCATTAGAAATCAATCTGGTTTCTTGATTATTAAAGGTGTTCAAAATAATAGTTTATATATCTTTTCTCCTTCTTCTGCATGTTTTCCTTCATTGCATAGTAAGAATGAATCTCAATTATGGCATGAAAGATTAGAAAATGTTAATTTTATAAGTTTACATGATATGTCTACAAATAATCTCATTTTTGGACTTCCTTCTATCCCCTCTCATCATAAAACTTGTGAGGGTTGCTTACGTGATAAGAAAAATACTAACCGCTTTCACAAGAATCATGATGCAAACTCCTCACATCCTTTAGAATTGATTCATAGTGATGTTGTAATATCTCTTAAATTTGTATTTTTTAATGGTTCTTTATATACTATTAATTTTATTGATGATTACATTAGAATGATCTAGTATTTTTTTATTCAAAAGAAATATGACGTCTAAACTCAAAGAATTTAAAGTTAGTGTTGAAGACGCACATGATTTTTATATTAAAATATTAACAAATGATAATGGTGGTTAATATATTAGTAAAGAGTTTTATTTTTTTATATTAATTATGGTATTCAAAGGTAACTAACAAATCCCTATTCCCCTTACCAAAATGTAATTGCTGAAAAGAAAAACCATACCATATGACTAAAACAATGTTACAATATGCAAATATTCTAAATTTTTTATGGGTCAAATCTACGAATATTATTGTGCATATTATAAATAAATTCCCTACCAAATCATTACATATTTCTACTCCTCTATAAATGTGGACTAAAAACAAACCTAATGTGGCTCATCTTAGTATCTTTGGTAGTCTTACCTCTATTTTTATTCCTAAAGTTAAAAGAAATAAGCTCAATCCCACTTCCTATTCTTGTATTTTTGTAAGTTATGGAAGTAATACAAAAGGTTTAAGATTGTATGATCCTTATAAACATCAGATTATTAAAAAGAGGAATGTTCTTATTCTTAAACAATATTTTTGTGAGTCTTATATGGATCCTCCTCAGTGTTCTTCTATTGATGAACCTAACTCTCATGTTTCTCCTTGTAATAAAATGGATGACCTTGAAGAAATTGATCCAACTTTGGATAAGTTAGAGTATAAGGAACCCCATGAGTTTCATGTTAAATATAAAATACCTAAATGGGTAAAATCCCTAATTCAATATTCTAATGTTGATAACCTTAATAAATTAACTAGAAGTCAATATTATTGTCATGCATTAATGATTATGTATGAATGTGAACCTCAATCATTTGAGAAAGCCACTCAAGATGATAGATGAAATGTTGCTATGCACACTGAATATAAAGCCTTAATTAAAAATCAAACTTGGGATCTTGTCCATCCTCTACGTAAAAAACATATTGTTAATTATAAGTGGATTTGTAAGATCAAATATAATTTAATTGATAAAATTGACAAGTTAAAATCTAGATTAGTTACTCACAGATTTACTCAAAAACTTAAGATTGAATATGTTGAAACCTTTGATCATGTATCGAAAATGAGTACTCTTAGACTTATTATTGTTCTTACAACTCAAAATAGTTGGATTATCCACCAAATTGATGTCAATAATATATCTCTAAATGGTGATTTAGAATAAGTAATTTAATTGACTTAGTCTAAAGGTTTCATTGACTCTAATAGAGAATATTAGATATGCAAGTTAAATAGATATATGTATGGTTTAAAACAAGCTCCTCAAGCTTCATATTCTAAAATTACTTTTTTTTAAAAGAATTTTCTTTCTTTAATTTTTACTCTGATAATGATATCTTTGTTAAAGTTGAAAATGGTCATTTGATTCTAATTATATTATATGTTGATTATTTATTGACTACTAATGATATAACTAGTTCAATTCATAAATATAAGGATAAACTAAGTCAAATGTTTGAAATGACTGATTCAAGCATTCTACATCATTTTGTAATAATGGCTACATTTCAAGATAAAAATTTAATTTTTGTATCACAATCTCAGTATGCACATAATATTTTTGTTAAGTTTAACATGCTTGACTGTAAATATTATTATACTCCTATCGAAGTTGGTGTTAAAATTTATCCAAAATTTGCATGCGAAAAATCTAACCTTAATGTATATAGATAGTTTATTATAATTTTGATTTATTTAACCATTACTAGGCCAAATATTTCATATGTTATTAGTGTTGCTTATATATTTGTGTAGGATTCTTATTTGGATAATTGAAAATTAGCAAAGAGAATACTTGGGTAAATAAAAAGAACTGTAAACTATGGTATATTGTATTCATCCATTGTTAATGTTAATTTATATGGTTATTGTGATGTTGACCATGTTGGTGATACTTTAGATCGCAAATCTACTTTTAGATATGTGCTTAAGTTTGGTGTAGGTGCTATCACTTAAAAAAATAAAGCAACCTATTGTCTCTCTCTTTTCTACAGAAGCAAAGTACAGAATTGTTATGGAATATGCTAAATAATCCATGTGGTTATGAAGGTTATTAGGATAAATTTAATTGGATTTTTCTCAAAGTACCATTCTTCATTGTGATAACTAAAGTTATATAGCTCTGGCAAAAAGTCTAGTATATCAATAAAGAACTAAACACATTGAAGTTCATGTGCATTTCATCTAAGATAAATTCTTCAATGGTGATATTAATCTATAGTTCTATCCGATTAATGAACAAATTATAGATATCTTCACAAAACCACTTGGTGTTACCATTTTTTATCAGATTCATACAATACTAGGCCTCTCAAAGTTGCCATAAAGGGGGAGTGTGCATGATAATGCCACTTCTTAATGGACATATGTTTCTTCT
The DNA here is from genome assembly GCA_037957365.1 of Torreya grandis. Lineage (NCBI taxonomy): Eukaryota > Viridiplantae > Streptophyta > Pinopsida > Cupressales > Taxaceae > Torreya > Torreya grandis. The sequence goes on from JARHVA010009515.1 coordinate 28,210, forward strand.
CCTTCTCTATTTATTCTCATTGTAAAGCATTTTAAACTTCATGTGGAAGTTATGTGATTTGAGTAAACTTCATAGAGAAGTTTTACTTTTATACCCAATACATTAAAATCATACTTTGTAATTGAGATACTTATATTATAAAAGGCTCCAAATATGCTTAGTGATTATTTATGAGGAACTATGAGATATATTCTCACAATCATGATAGCCTAAACTTACTCTCAAGTAATTTATGAATTATAATTCTTTTTGTTTCAAAAAATGATGTTTGACATGATGAAAGTTTTTAAATCCTTCAATTATGTACATAGTATAGTTCTTTTTTTAAGGTGACTATGACATTTATACCCACATAACATTAAGGAGAGTGTTAGAATATTTAATGACTAAATGGTATTTCATTAACCCTTAGTTCACCTTGATTTTAATTAGATAATGAATAATATATTATTTATTAACCAAGGATAAAAACCTTGATTGAATAAATAATAGTATTATAATTATTTATTTCTTACCAAATTTTATTAAATGTGATTTTAGGATGGATGAACCTATTATTTCACAATGATCATCTCTGTAGACATCTAATTTCTAACATCATTTATGTTGAAATTATCAATCTTATTCGAATTGCACTCAAATACATAATTTAGGTCAAAATCACTTAATCATGTTAAATGATTCAAGCTTGTCATATACAAGTGCTGATTTAGGACAATGTATCCCTAAATAGGGTAATGAATTTTATGTGATTCCTTATTTTTTTCAAATTATTTTGAGTCAAAATTATGATTTCATATTTTGGTACTCTAGATCACTATTTTCTTTTAATTCATTAGTACACATCATGTATCTTTGTTATTTTATGTTGGAAACATATTAAATAGGATCATGGTCCATACACATCTAACACCATATTCCATTTTTTAATGATTCAAACTATGACCTAATAATATGAATTTCTAACCATTTTGATTAACTATGCACCAATTTCTAAAGAATTGCACTAAAATTGATTAATCTTACTTAGGCAAGTTAACTCAAATTAAGAGTTTAAGTAAGAATTCCATGGAGAAAATTAAATATGTATTTATTGAGAAATGATTTTGAATATCTTAATCACCTAATGACATGATCAATGGGGTGGCATCCATAAGCGATAAATGCACTAAATATCAGGTTTATAGACACCCATGCCTCATTAATGCCCCTTCCTCCCAAATCATTATGAGGATATTTATGGAATTAATTGAAAATATTAGATTAATTTATGGCCAAAAATCTCAATCTTGAGATGGATGGTTATGGTTGATCCTGACTTATTTGAAAAATCTATAAATATAAGGGAATAAAATATCATTTTGAAGATTAAATCATGTAAACTTATACTACAAGATTCTCTTCACAAGTCATTTGTGTTTTGATAAATGTTTTATTTTCAATAGGTTAGCTTCAATTGATAGGCATATTATTGGTTTCATATTATGAGCCTAGGTTATACAAAGTCATATTGAGATGATGGAGGAGCTTGGCATTTATTATTGACAAAGATAAGAACACTAGATCAAAGGGGAAAACACACTTGGAGTTATTTTTGGATGGTGGAATCACTTGGGAAGGTAATAGGTATTTGATTTTTTTAAATTATTTTTCATTATCATTTGCAAACCCCATTAGAATAAGTTGGCATAGCTTGTTAGTTATTTAATTATTCTTTGTATTTACATAAATAATGTTTGACTAACAATATTTGTAATCCATCTGTACATCTCGGCATTCATGGTGGAACCACTTAGTCCATTCAAGCAAGGAAGACATTAAGGCAATTTTACATTTCCATTTTGGTCATTAAAAAGTCTTTTAACAACAATTTTATGATTATGTTCCCATGTTTCTAATACATTTTGTGTACACATAGGTCAAAAAGTGATTGATGATGGTTCTGAGTGACTGACATCGATTAAAGCTAACCATGATCGGTTGGATTATAGGGGAAAATATGACTAAAAAATTCAAATTTTGAGCTTTATTCAAGTTTGTTTCTAATAATTTTAGTGTTATAAGTCTCTAGTATGAACATGATATTGATCTAGAAGCTTATCTTTTGGAGATTTTATCCTAACTGGCTTTTTTGCCAAAAATGTTTTATGCCTTCAAGTTCATAGGTGATCATTATTAGTCATTTTTCATTGAACGTGGTTGGATTTTGACTAAAGACAGTCCTACAAGAATCGACACTAGTTAATAGTGACCAACATTGGTCTCTATGTTTTCAAAGAAACATAGATCTGAGAGCAACATAATCTAAGGTTTTTTGTTTCAAAAGAAAAAGTACTTTCAAAGCTAAACAAGAATATCTAAATTTTTATGCAGGACCTGCATGGAAAGGTGATAAATTGAGCAAAACTAAGTCTTTTCACATTTCTTTTTTATGTTTTAAAAAGAATTATGAACCTTATCTTTGGTGTTTAAAAGTAATTAGATGATTTATTTGATTGTTTAAGTGTATTTTTTATATGTTTTTACAAACTAAATCCAAGGGGATAAGAACACCACCAAACACTTAATTTTTTAGTGATTAAAACCAAACTCACTTCAAAGTTGCAATTGTTTTTAAAAAGTGTGTTTGTTTTATGCAAATCATCTCTTGATTTATTATATTATTTGAGCAAAAATAACTGTGTGTGTATGCTCTCCCCCATCCCCTATAGGGAACTAGAGTGATCAAAAGTGCCTTTTCATTAAAATTTTGCCTTTGTCTAAGGTGTAAAAAGGAAGTTATCTAGGCTCTCCCCAAAACTTTTATGGTTTAGGTGATCTAAAAACAACCCTAAACTCTTTTTATTTAGATTTTATTTCATATATTTTGTCTTATGAGGGGGATGTCATTATCTCCCATGAGTTATATAGGGAAGCTTTGACCTATGGATTCATGTACTAGCATTGTATTCAACCCCTCTCCATGAGAGGGGGGCTAAGGGGGTAGGGAAGGGTATACAAATTGGTATCATGCCATTGGGATGGTGGTTTGAGTGTTTAAACCATTTATGTTAGTGATAAGTCGGCCCAAAACATATGATCATTTAAGACATTGCAATACATTGAACAATTAATGGATGTAGTGATTGTGAAAATGACTAGATATTTTCACAAAAAACCATTTGATGTAGATCCAATTGATGTGTTGTATCCCTTATGTTAGCCACACTTGGGACCACCTAGATGGTCTTGTAATTTTTAGAAAGACCCACTTACCATGGAGTATTTTTGATGAAGGGTGCACCCAAAGGTCCATGTCACTGTATTTTCACTTTGAAGAAGTGGGTGTAAAATACCCTATTGTATAATGTACTTTTATTTTAGATCAACACTTAATTTCCTTCCAAATGTACATATATAGACAAAGTTTAACAATACAAAGTAAACCTTGTCAATTTAAGGTTTTGGATGATTACTTAGTTGTATTTGTCTTTTGGTCTTAGATTGTTTGATCTTTGATTTGAGTCAAAACCTACTTTTAAATTGTAGTCATATAAAATACAAAAAATGGTAACTTGAGCATGGCCAATGACACCCAACCCTTATGTTTCTCTTGTTTGCTCTCATGACCCTCATAGGAATCTTTTCACTATTTTTCAATCATTTGTAGCCTTCTAAAATTGATCCCAGTTGAGCCAGACCCCTATTTCCATGACAAGCCCATCCCTCCAAATCCCACCTACTCAAGATAATTGTGCCACACTAGGATTATAGAATCGGTTCCATTTATGTTTACTTTTGGCACTATTGTCCAAGTTTATTTTTGGCTCCAATGGTTAATTTATTCTAGTTCCCCATCCATATCCTTGTCAACCTAGCATGAGCACATTCAACCCATGACCAATAAATATCTATAAAATACCATTCAAAGATCATTTGGAAAGGGTTGGTAACTATCACTAAGCAAGTAAGACTACTGAAGTAATCTTCCATATTCTCTACATACAACCAACCAACACACTTACAAGCTTATTCAAATATTTACACCAGTATCTAGCCACCTCAAACACATATAGTTTATCATTTTTTATCTTCATACACACAAATTTTATAAATCACATCAAGTAGGAGAACTACATATAGCTTAACCCTCTTCAGAGTATTGGTATGTAGATAGCGTGCTTACATATAGGGTGTGGATCCATGTCTAGTGAATCTTACATACACTAACCCCCCCCCCCTATCACTTAAAATTAGTTAAAATAAAATGGAAGATAGGTTTTTAAGAAAGAATCTACTCTACAAGGAGATCTACAAACTCTTAAACATTGAAACTTCGTAGACAAGGTCACATAGACCTGGCGAATAAAACCTAGAAAGCTCAAATATTTAAGACAATAATAGTAAAGGAAGACTATAGAATTATTGCCACTCATGTCTATTTATGGCACTCCTATTGAATAAAAAAATAAAGTGCATATCTTAATTTTTGATAGTGTCCCAGTCCTACACAATGAATTCTAGCCTCTGTCTCAGTCGAATCAATTTGTTTACAACTAAGTCTTGTTTTCTTTCTTTTATTACTATTTTAGAAAAGTCTAAATTGTAATTAAATTACATAAATTAGTATCTTTATTATTTTTTATTTATTTACTAATTTTACTACTCAAACCCTTTAACTAAATTAGGAATAATACACTAATATTCCCAAAATTATTAAATCATCTGGTGAACCTGACTTACTTTGTTTGTGCATAAAAGCTTTAGAAACCCTAAGATAAAATTTCAACTGATTTTTATTATATTTTTTTGATTTTTTAAATAAATAATAAAATCATAAATTAGCATTTAATTTTAAATTTTCATAGTAATTCTAAAATAAATTTATTTAAAACCCTAGTTACCCATACTAGGTCCCAATATTTTTCCAATAATTTTCAATCATTTTTTGAATTTTTACTAGCATATTAAAATTAAAAAATCCATTAAAATTTCAAAAATCTAGTTGAATGTACTAGTTCCTATTTACTTCTTGAGGTATCACCTTACATCTAAAATCAGATTTCAAAAATGGATCTCAGTTATTTTCAAATATTTCTTGCATTTTAAACAAATAATAAGGAGACCATACTTGGTCCTATCATGTACATGAATGATGAAGTTTACCATATGTTAATTTAAATATTCATTATTTTCCTTTCATACTTAATTTTCATAGTAAGATATGATATTATAAAATTTATTGCTAAAATTGCACAAGATTCCAATATTTATTTTGCATTCTCTCTCTCTCTCTCTCTCTCTCTCTCTCTCTCTCTCTCTCTCTCTCTCTCTCTCTCTCTCTCTCTCTCTCTCTCTCTCTCACACACACACACACACACACACACACACACACACACACACACATGAAAGATAATTTCCAACTCTATTTTTCTAAACATATTAGACATATCATAGCACATGTAAAAGATTTTTATGCATTAGTGCACCATTCCATGTTCTCTACCCTTTGATTTCTATCATTTATATGGATAATTTTTTAAGTTCATCTTGCTAAACATATTAGACATAGAATATGACAAAGTTTCTTATGCATTCATGCAAAAATTAATGATTTATATCCCTTGATTTATATCATTCATATGGAAATTTTTTAAATTTTATCATGTTAAACATGTTAGAAATGTCATAGTACATGTCAAATTTCTTTATGCATTTATGCATAAATTCATGCTTTCTATCCCTTTCTTGCTATCTCTCATATGAAATGATTGTTATAAACATATTATTATACAAATTAACTCTACTTACATGTATTTTATCCCACATACATAGTTTCTACCTAGAGGATCCATTGCATAAGCTAACAACAACCTGTCAAGTCTTAATGTCATATCTTATGTAGAGGAAACAATTTCCTTCTCCTTCTCTCCCCTAAGAGGGTGATAACTACTTTCTTTCTAACCAAGTCCATGCTATCATCCCTCCAAAAGGTGAGGTATCCCATACTATTTTTCCTAATGCATACATTATATCTATAGCTTCTTCAAATCCTCTTCAACATATGTTATTATATGTTCAATCGAAAGCAACTAAGGTTTGCACTTGTGGGAATCTAAGGGATCAAATCACCAATATGATCAAGTTAATTTCATATTTACAAACATAGAATCAAATATTACATGACAAGATCATAACAATGGAAAATCAAATTATAATAAAAAAGCCTCAAAGCCATCCTAATGTCAATCATATATATGCAACTTCACCTAGTCAATTGGTTACAAGCATTGTTACATATCAAAATAAGAAATCACAACAAAGTAACTCTACAACTAGTGATTCAAAAGGCATTCAAAGATAAAATAAGATTTCAAGTGAGGTACTAAGGAAAATGATTAAATCTAACTTGATCAAACTACCTCCTCTACATCTAATGAGAAGATCCAGATATTATTGTACATATCATAGAATGCATGGGCATCACACAGATTCATGTTTTGAAATGAAACAACATCTATAATAGATAATTACTAATGAGGACCCTATACAAGGTAAACCAGCAAAGAAATCCAAAGTGACATAGGAACACATTCACAAAGGGTCAAATTTAGAAATCATACAAAATTAGTTACCAAATCATAACTCAAAACAACAAAAAGATCAAAAAGCAAAATCAGAGAAAGAAATAGTACCATAAGCATAGGTAAATAATGAAAAATATGCAAACCTATCTCTCCATAATGAGGTTCAACTTAAAAAATAGTATGGATTTGATAAAAAATATCTACAATAATTTGATTATCAAGTTCAAAGGTTGGACAAGCAGGTTCAAGGCATCACTACTATTATTCTAGTAATTGATAATGTTTGTCACCAAGGTTTGGGATTTGTTGAACATCTTATGGTAAATCATTCACAAACATAGTTCATCAAAGGAAAATATCTAGATACAATAAAAGTTAACACTATATTCCATTAGTTCAAAATGAAGATGATAATCATGAGTGAAATAATACAAGTTATTATGATTTCCAAGATATTGATAATAAATTTGAATAATTAGAGTCATATTTGTAGCATTCTCGCATACTTCACAATCACACATGATTCCTTTATTTGATACAAGATGAAATGATATGGAGTCTCCTATGAGACTCATCGATTACTATCGTCTCTTTTTAGCCTTTCTTATATATAGTTTATTTTTAAATTACATATACATAGTTTTTTCATGATTGATTGTACATAACATATATATAAAAAAATCCAAAAATATTCAAATATATCAAAATACAAAAAAATTAAAATATTTTAAAAACACAAAAATATTTTGATTGTATGTATTATCCATACTTTACATTTCTACTACAATGTTAGACTTAAATTTTCTATTCTATGTTATTATTTGTCAATTTATCTACATTACCATGCTTCACTTTATCTTCTTTGAGTGTGTGTAGTGACATCCACACCCTTGATTGCTTCACTCTACCCATTGAGGGGGCATCCTACTCCTACATAGAGACATACATCGATATACATACCCACTAGGGACATCTTCTACATTACTGCACCATCTAGGTTATGCCATTCCTACACCACACACTTTAGTTATCATGTTGATGTAAATTACTTACTAGCTTACATATGCTACTCTATTGATACTCACTAATATATAACACTTGTGTATTTCATAGCATATACCTATTATTGTACTAACATGTCTTGCATACTTTCATTTTTTACTTTGATTAGTTAGGTGTGACTGTATTTTCAATATTTACATGTTTTTCTTTCTCTCTTTTTATAGCTAGATGTGATGGCATTTTCTTAGTTCTTGTTTGTCTCCTGTATGTTCCTTAGGACATTTGTCAATATACTTCACTTTTATTCATGTGTGTGCCTTAGGAAATTTACCAATGTTCTTTTCCTATACTCTTTTATGCAATTATGGCTTTCACGCTAGCTTTGCTTGTTTCAATTATATGTGTATGTGGCATTTGAACATGCCTTCTATTCTTGCCTTCTAATATGAGCAACATGTGCTCATGTCCCTTGTTTATGTGGCCTCTTGGCCACTTTTATATGCTTCTTACTTCTTTATTTGTGTGTTTGTTTCTTGTTTTCTTCTCATTGTTTACAATGCCATGATCCACATCATGCATTATCTTGATTTCTTGGATGCCATGATGTACATCGTGTTCCATCCATCCAAATAACAACTAAAAATTAACCAAAATTTCATTTATAATTAAGTATATTGTACATGTTATTACACTATTATATCCATCTAGGCATACTCATGTTTATCTAATAATCTCTTAATACAAACCATGTTATACCTTGAGATATCTTGTCGATTATCATTACTATGTCATGTATCTTTACAACATAACACACTTTTAGGACTCTTTATTTTAAGGGTAGTCATTATAGGGTCTTCATTATTACCCTCAGAAGAAGGGAAAATTAATAGGGGTTTTGTCACAGAGATCAAATCTCTTAATGGTTGAAATAATAGTTTTCAGAACACCCAAAACAATAACTAGACATCAAAATAGTCAGAGCAGTCGTTAGATTTGGCCAAAGATAACAAAACCCAACTTTGACTATAGAATCAATACCACTAGTGTCTAATTTTGGTGCTCCTATCCAAATATTAAAAAAAAAACTTTTTAGAAGTAGGTAGAAAAGTAGGTTTAGCTAGAGTTTTACACAACCAGACTAGTTCAAAATCAATAGTTTTTAATATAGTTTTTCTCACATAATCCAGATATAGGGTGCATCATGTGCAACATGATGGCTCTCACTTTTATTTTTAGACATGATAGTTGATATAACTTCCAAATCAAAATCCATGGTCTAGACACCAGTGATTGGGGGCAATGTGTGCAGCACATTTTTTTCCTTTTCCTTTTTGAGTTTAGTATTACCTACACATTATTAGTAGTTATATGCCTTATTGAATGCTTTTTTAATGGATTTATTACAAGCCTAACTTTCACATTTTTGAGTTCTCAAGTTCCCAAGTGGCTTTCGTATAAACCTAGTGCACCAGTTTTAGAGTGGTTTTCATACAAGCCTAATCTCCATCTTTTGGAGTGGCCAAGAGTGGCCTATTTTCCATCATACATTTGGATAACCATGCCACATTATCAAATCATAGTGTAATCATGGACTTCAAGATCCATCTCATATGACACACTTTTCATACCGGTATCAGTTCATGGGGCAATGATGGAGCCAAAGGACTAGATAGCCTTTGTATTCTTGAGCCACCTATTTAGAGGAATTAAGCACATAGTTTATACATCAATTAACACATGCATGATTGCATATCTTCACTTAGTGGGTGATGATGGAGCCAAAGGGCCAACCTTTGCATTTTTGAGCCACTTCTAGGGAATTGAGCACTCATCTCTATTCATACTATTAATATTGTCACAACATCATCCAGTATTATCAGCATCACTTAGCATCATAATAGGTTTTGTATTGGTTTGTGTACCTGATGAGGTGTATTCATTCCTTTATCTTCCTCTCTTTCTTACCTAAATTTATACATTCTTATTTTAGATATAGCTTATCTAGTAAGAACTGATCTACTCTTTATTCTTTATAGATTTCACACTTCATAGCATGCTCGCTCTATGCACACCTAGCATCACACAACTTCATGAGCTTCACCCTTATAGGTAAGTTTAGGTACGCTTTTTATTTTTCATTTATCCTAGTATTTTGCTTTATTGCATCACTAGTATTAAAGGGGGGTAAATGTATTCATATAAAATGTACAAATTGGTAACTTGAGTGTGGATAATGACACCCAACCCTTAAGTTCCTCTTGCTTTCTCTCATGACCCTCATAGGCATCTTTTCACTGATTCCCAGTTATTCTTAGCCTTCTAGACTTGATCCCAACTGAGATAGACCCCTCTCTCCATGATAGATCCATTCATCTAGGCCCCATATGCTTAGGATAATAGTGCCACACTAAGACTATAGCACTGATGTCACTCCCATCTACTTTCAACATTATTTTCTAAGTTCATTTCTAGCCCCAATGGTCAATTTATTTTGGTTCCCCATCCATATCCTTGTTGGCCTAACATGAGCACATTTAACCCATGACCAATAGATCCCTATAAAAGCCTATTCAAATATCATTTGGAAAAGGTTGGCAATTATCACTAAGAAAGCAAGAATACAAGAAAGACTACTCAAGCAAGATTTCCTATTCTCAACATACAACCAACCAACACACTTACAATTTTATTCAAATATTTACATTAGTTCCTAACACCTCAAGCACATCTAGTTTAGAATTTTTCATCTTCATACACATAAATTACACAAATCACATCAAGTGGGATAGCTACATATGGTTTGATCCCTCTTCAGAGTATTGGTATGTAGGTAGCATGCCCACATAAGGGGTGTGGATCCATGTCTAGTGAATATTACAAACACTAATCCCCTCAATCTTACTCAAAATTGGTCAAAACATAATAAAAGATAGGATTTGAAGAAATAATTTTCTCTACAAAGAGATATATAGACTTCTAGCTACCAAAACTTCATAGATAGGGTCACACAGACCTAGCAAATAAAACCTAGAAATCTTAGATTCTCAAGAAAATAGTGGTAGAGAGGAGGACTATATCACTGGTGCCACTCTTATCTAGTTCTAATAATCCTATCCAATCATAACACAAATTTTAGATCTCAGTTTATGATAGTGTCCCAGTCCTACACAATGAATTCCAACCTCTATCTCAATTAGATCAATCTATTTCTAGTTAAGTCTTGTTTTCTTTCCTTTATTACTATTTTTAGAAAAGTCTAAATTACAATTAAATTGCACAAATCAGTAGCTTAATTATTGTTGATTTATTTACTAGTTTTACTACTTAGACTCTTTAAATAAATTAGAAATAATACACCAATATTCCTAAAATTTTTAAATTATAAACAAAAGTCATAACCAAACACATTGTCTACAATTTCTTGAACAAGGAAGTGTTACACTATCTAAGTGAAAATTAATCTTTTCCTTATTCAAATTTGTCATCTTAAACATGGTGTCATATCATCTAATTGGTGTAATTATGCTATCCATTTGAGTCTAAACCAATTCCCAATTATCTTTAAGTCCTTCATTGATAGGCCAAAGTTGAAATTGTACCTTTCTAAGTTCATAAGATTGATGTGTAATTGGGTTCACCATATACACTTGACTTGAAGGAACTTAGGTTCAATTTCCCATTTGGATTTAAGGTCATTTATAGACTCATCATCTATCTCACCATTATGAACTTGGGTCATCAAGTGTATTGCTCACACTCTAGGTTCTAGAACATATTTTTTACTACCTTTCCTATTACCATGTGGTGGTATTATGTTTCCCATTTACTTCTAGTTTTATACTTAGGAGTTATTTCATGTTTCCACATCTTGAGTTTCTTGGTTTGTATTATCTCCTTCCTAATCTGAATGGATTTCTTCTAGTTTCCTAGAAGTGACTCATCGAAGTTGAACTAGTTTTTATGGTATTGACATATTTCAAAATTATACGTTTTAGTGTAGTAGTTACATTCTAGGATTTTTGACTTATCATACCCTCTTCCAATTCATATGATTTAAACTTTACCCAAGGGTGAGTAATTTTCTGAAAAACATTCTTCTAATTATGTGTGGTACTAAACCACCTTCCCTATTTTAGTCTCTTCGGTTACCTAGTTACCTTGTTTAGAAAAGATCAAAGCACATCCCTAGTTCAAACATTTTAAAAACATTTCCAAATATATTCAAACATAGAGAGCAACAGTTTTTAGACATGACTCAAAGGTACACTTGTAGTGGGATCCCTTATGGCCCTAACTATGAGGAAGATCATTATTATGATGGTCAAGATAATTTAATGGTATTTTAAGACATTCCAACAATAGTAAGATCCAAAGAGGATTATGTAGAATATCAACCCCAAGAGGACAAAGATGAAGCCCTTATAAGGTTGATAGAATTTTTTGCCAAACTACCCTCAAATTTTCCTATGGAAATATTACATACCTTAGTTAGAGAAGGTGAACAACTTCAGGAACAAGTTTTCACAAATATTATGAAAAACTAACATACCTTATTCTAACAAAGGTAAGGAAATACTTATAGATTCAAAACCAAATGATTAATATATTGTTAACAAGATTAATAAAATAACTCAATGATATGCAAACCAAATTATTGTGAACTAAACAAAATCTTTATTTGCTACTTCAATCCATAATTATGCTTCAAAGGAACAAGTAAATGTGGTTGAAACATCACAAAATATAGTTGAGAACATAACTATGATAGATGAACATGTCTTAATAAAACAACCCAAATACCAAGAGGTTTTATAACACTCTCCACTAGACACAGAGCACATATTTTTTAATCATCAAGAACCTCTTGTTCATTTTCAAAGTTAAAGTCCCAAACATTTAGTACATATTGAAGAAATCATACAAAAAAATTTGGTTAGTTCATCTCAACCAAAATGTACAATGAATAATAGATAACTACCCAAAATTAACAAAAAATGGTTAATTTGAGGCAATACATTTTTAAGAATTGATTGCTTATCTACTCGACTCAAGGAGTGAGCCAAAATCAAGTCAAGGATTATATGGTGTACATCCCTACTAAATCCATGTAATAATAGGGGCACATACCAACCTAATAGAAACAACAAGGGTACATTACACCCCAAAAATAGTAGCAGGGGCACATATCACCCCAATTAGGTTATGTTCTACCCATGAATGCACCAAACATGTAAGAGTGAAACTCTATGAAAGAAATTGTGTCATGATTGGAGACTAGAAATAGGATCAAAAAGTAAAAATTAAATTGATATGTCCATATCCATTTGATTTATTTGTTCTCCAAGTTCCTTTTCTACCTCATTTTGAGGCACCCAAATTTAATAAATACAAAGGCAAGGGTGATCCATGTGAATATATCCAGGAATTTTTCATATTATGCTAAGAGGTTACTTACAATAGTGTGTTCTTACTTCATTTATTTATATGAAGTTTAGTGGGACAAGCTTTAGATTGGATACTCAAGTTACCCAAGATATTGGTTATAGATTGAAATGACTTATCTACAAAGTTCATTAACCATTTCTCATACAACATCAAACATGAATAAAACATTGTTGACTTGTGTAAATTCAAAAAACATGATGGAGAAATATTCACTACATATCTATAGAGATGAAGAGGATTAGTAGGTCACTTTCAACATAGTTTTCCAAATAAACAGTTAGTGGGCATATTTTCATAGAACTTACACCCTAAGGTGGTGCACAATCTATGACTTATTTGAACAAACTTTTTTGAATAGATCATAGACAAGGGTATATATATTGAGAAGGCACTTGTCAAGATTTTCTTAAAGGTTCAAAATTCAAATTAGACCCCATCTTCTAGTCCAATAGTGGCACAAGAAAAACCTAGGGGTTTTAATAAGAATAAATACATGGTTAGAAATGGTGTGACTAAAATAAGACAAATACAAATGGTATTATTGGTACCTATCTAGTTTTGGTTGATCTTGAGGAAATTTCCTTAGATAGTACCAAGGCCATTTCCTCAATATCAACCAAAACTAGATAGGTACAAGGAGAATGAATGGTTTAACTTCTATTGTGTTGTTAGACATGGTGCATCCAGTTATGGCACCTAATTGAATATCTAATTGAGAGTGGTGAAGTTGAGATCAAATTGGCCCCACGAGGCACTAATTAGGATATTGGAATCTACTAAGATCCATTTCCTCAACATAATTGACCACCACTAAGAAACAACTAGTAGAATCAAGGACATAATCAAAGGAAAAATTAGAACCAAAATCAGGGTCAAAATTTTAATTAGCATGATTGTAATCAAGATCATGCTAACCATTCTAAAAACTTGGGCTACAATAGCATGCCTTATGACTATAACAACACCATGGGATGAATTTTTGCATCCCACATTACCACTATTACTATCAAATCTTATGAGTTGTCTTAGATCCTCATAGTATAGGACCCATTATTAAAAGGACAACACCCTCTACCTCTATTAATTCCACATTGAGTTTATGCAATTCTATAATGAATTTATTTGCATGGGTTAATATTTATATACAAAACCCTTCTTCTAATTACAATGGCTCCTCATTCACTTGGAATTTCAACAATGCAACTAGATGCCTATGAGTCACCCTTTAAGGCCCTTTGCCTTCATCTTCTGATTATATTATCTCCTTTCCACCTCTAAGTTATGCAGTCACAACTAGATACTTACAAGTTACTCTATAGGGCCCTTTTCCCTTTTCTTGCATAGAACCCATTGTGAACATCTTTTATTCTATCTCAAAGCCTAATAATATGTTAGCCAAGGCCAATCCATCTTGTCCCAATGTTGATAAACCTTATAGTCTATCAGACTAACTAAGGAAAACCCCTACATATATTTCCATTTTAGATCTCTTAGGTACATCTGAAGTCCATAGAAATATTCCTTTTATAAGAATCAATTATTCCCAAAGATATAAATCCTAAATAGTTCCAAATATTAGTTGGACACTTATCTTCATTTTGTTAGCTTACATTTGATCAAAAAGACATGCCCACCCTATGTTCGAGCCATAACAACCAACCGTATATTAAGGTAATTATTGAAAACCATAAGATCAAACAAGTTATTATAGATAATGGTTTAGGGATAAACATAATATCCCTCAAACTAGTATAGAAATTGGCATAAACTACAAAATATATCTATCCAAAGATGATCAAAATAAAGTCTTACAACAACATTGAGTAGGAGTCTTCTGGTACTATTTGGTTGCCAATAATTATTGGGTATGTTTCCCACCACACATTACTTCATATTATAGAGATTGAACTACCTTGTAACATAATTCCTGGTCATCCTTAGATCCATGAAGTATAGGTTATTCCATCCACCTTATATTAGCTCCTTAAGTTTCCCCATGATGGGATCAAGGTTACTATTCTCATTGCTCAATAGCCTCATCAGTACTACAAACATCTTGAGGCTAAGTATTATAATTATAACTATTATCCAAGTTATGAATACATTGAAAAGAAGAATAAGGAGATAGTTTCACATCCACCTCCATCCCATTATACTAGCCCTAGTGACCTTGCATCCACTTTGGCTGATCCATTTCCTACAACTCTTACAAAGTAGGTCGTTATTGAAGATGTGGGCATTTCCACATCTCATCTAAAGGATACCTTCCATGTTGAAACATTAACAAAATATCCAAAAACATTTAATAAAACCAAACCATCCAAGAGCCAAATATACCCACCTTGATCTAGAAACTAAAGAAATAACAATGGAAACCACCTATGGTATTTGTACTTGCTACTTTACCAAAGAAGGATCAAGAGGATTTTATAGAAGGAGACTAGATATATTCTAAAGGCCTTACTGTAATATCCCTTCGAATATCAAAACAAAAGCTCCAAATTGCTTATCTGAATTTTTGCAAAATATCTTCAAATAGATGAATAAATCACAGTATAATTTCTTATTTATTTGCTCATAAGCTTACAATAGAGATCCTCTGTCAGGTATACAAAGAATATCGAAAGTTCGGCCTTATAGCCTGAATATTCCGCGAACTGGGCTGAATCTGGAACATCTCGGCCTGCTGTGTAAAAAACACAGTCACCGACGTCGGTTATACTGCCGTCGTCGGTCGACCTGTAGTGATCCCCTTGCCGACGTCGGTGCTGAGTCGACCGATGTCGGTCTCTGTAGGTCTCTGTTCGCCAATGTCGGTACCTAAACTTTCTGTAGATGCGTACAGATTTTCACAGATCTATATGGAAGTCGTACGGCCACTGATATTGCTCAACCTATATGCTTGATCCTGATCTGTAGAATTATGGGCTAATACAAAGATCTATATCTGGATAATTCTGGAATCAAAACCCAAATAATGAAAATACCTGAAACCCTCGTGATAGCTTCTTTGTGAAGTTATCTCTCAAACTTGTAAGTACATGTGATAGCTTCTGGATGAAGTTATCTCCCAATTCGGCAATAGATCGGTTGATCTTTCACAACCTCTGAATCGCTCACACTGAAGAGTTGACGTTCTTCAATGCAGTTTGGCAATAGATCAGCTGATCTTTCACAGCCTCTGAATCGCACACAATGAAGAATTGACGTTCTCCACTGCAGATGGAATACTGGAACCCTTGGCTCAGTCTTCACAGAAGAATTTCTTAACAAGAATCAATATCAAATAATCATGAATACAAACTCTCTTCCATGAGAGATTCTTATACACCTCCAAAGGTGTGCTTGCTAAAATTAGACTCCCTTAAATTAGACTGGGGCTTCCTTAATTTAGAACTAGGGTCCTAAAATTAGACCAATTCTTAAATTAGAATGAGGATCCTAAAATTAGACCCAATAATAAATAATTAATAATTAATTAATAATTAATAATTAATTATTAATTAATAATTAATAATTAATTAAAATTGGACCAAATAATTAATATTTGATTAAATCAATCAAATATTAATATCTCCTTTAATTCATGTCCTAAAGAGCCCAAACGAAAACCAAGCCCAGCTCCATCAAGACCCTCTATCCATCTCATTAGCCTACGAGGGTCGCATAATAGGCTAATCATCTACTCTGCACATGTTGACTAAAAAGGGGACATGACAATCCGCCCCTCCTAAAATTGCTTGCCCTCAAGCAATCGCTGAATACCTGGATCCCAAATGAAGTCTCGATCTACAGTGCTATCAACCAACACAAACTCCAGGCCCTGTCCATCACCACTCTCATCCAATGGCGTCACATCACCTCTGTCTCCTGTACGCATATCATCATCAACATGTGACCCCCCTGTAAAAGAACGCTGAGCCTCTACCACATGTGCTGACTCTTGAACTGAACTCACCTCAAGACAAAGCTCGTCCTCATATCTCTCCTGTGTTGGTGCCAATGTGCCCTCATCATCACACTCTATCATGTCATGTAGTATAGGCATCTCCATCCGATGAAAAAACATATGCTTGAAGCTGCTGCCCCGTATTGCCTTAAGAATATGTGTTTTCCCATCAACCTGAAAACGAACCTCCATATCTTTGAGATGAAGAGTAACTTCTTCAAATGAATGAAGCCACTTCATACCCAAGACTAATTCTATGTCCCCCATGTTCACTACAAAATAATTAGCCTTGAACTCATAGTTGTTCAAGCGCAATGGGAGATCTCTAATCATGCGCTCACACCTAAGAGTGTGACCATCAGCTACCTTAACTCTAATTCCCTCAAAATCTTCGGTAGTGAGTCCACGCTCCTCCACCAATCTAGCATCTATGAAATTATGTGTATCTCCTGTATCAAGAAGGGTGGTAACCTTTTGCCCTGCCAAAACTCCACAGAGTCTGAATGACTCATCCGACTGAATGCTGGATAGGCGTGCCTCCTGTCTATGAAGCTCCAAATCTGCCTCTGCCTTAGGCTCTGAAGCCTCTACCTCCTCAGAACTATCCTACTGTTTGGAATCTTCTAATTCTGCATCCTCATAATATGCCCACATCACACGATTTGCTTTGCCCTTAGGCCTCAAAGGGCAATCGTGATGGATATCATATGGACCTTTGCAGTAGAAGCAAAGCTTCTTCCTGCGTAGATCATTAAGTGCCTCATGATCCAAAGGTGGTGCTGCTGGATTGGCTTTTGAATCATTTTTAACCCTGGATTTATCTATGTTAAAATCCAGTCTCTCTGTATCCCCATTGGAGTGCTTATGGTCTCTCAATGAAGAAGTACCTCTGGAGTTAGATCTACTTGATGGGGCCGCCATCTCCATACTACGCGCCTTCTTCATAGCTTCCTGTAAGGAAGGAGGATCAAAGCCTTTGATCCAACCTCTCAATGGTTCTGTCAAGCCCTCCATGAAGAGTACTACTAGTCGCCTCTCTGAAATGTCAGGAACCATAACTGATAACTTCTGAAAGTCACCAATGTAAGACTCTAGACTGCCGCTTTGGTGCAACTGTGCCAACTCTCGGAAATAGGACTCTGGATCCCTCCTGTCAAAATGCTCCACTAACCTGTCGACAAACACCTGGTAAGATGTGATCTGATCATGATGGAGTGTCACCATCTCATGGTGCCACCAATCGTGAGCTACTCCCTCAAGATGTAGTGTCGCATATCTGATAGCATCTTCCTCACCCATCAGTCGCAATGTGAGAAATGTATCCAGCTTACTAACCCAGGCCTGTGCTGTCACCTTACCACTACCGTCAAACGTCGCTAGTGTGAGCCTGCTCGTAGCCTGCTTCAAATCATTGTTCTGGGGCCTTGGTCTCCCATTCTGTCGACCTCGATAATGTTCTTTCCTTTGTGTGAGGAATTGGTCAAAAGTAATCATCTCCCTGACCACAGGTGGTAATGACTCCCACTCGTCAGTTGCTGCCCTAAATGTGTCTATAAATTCCTCCTCATGCTCTTCACCTGTTATCACCTCCTTTGCTTCCTATCTCACAAAGATAGGCCTAGTAGGCCTATTCGCTATACGAGAAATAGTCCCATGGCCTCTCTGTGATCCTACATCACTCCTGACATCTTCACGGTGTGGGGAATGTCTCCTTGGAGAACCCAATCTTGGCAGTGCTGCTGCCAACTGTTGTAATACCTGGTTATTCTGCCTTTGTCCTTCTCATAGTTCTCTAAGAGCAAGCAAAACCTCTGGATCATCTTGATCTCTTAGATGGTGAGGAATACGGGCCCTACCAATATCGTCACCCATGTCTTCCGGCAGTTGTTCTAGAACTTGAGTACCTTCAAGCAAAGCTCTACTGCGCGTGAAATACCCGTGTGGTCCCAACCCTTGTGGCTGCATAAGATCTGTCAAACCCTCAGGATGGCAGGATTTAGCTCTGATACCACTGTGATATCCCCAACCAGTAGGGATATGCAAACACAAGAAGCTCTGATACCACTGTGATATCCCCAACCAGTAGGGATATGCAAACACAAGAAGCTCTGATACCACTGTGATGTCCCTTACTTAGGGGCTCCTTTATCTGCACAAAATCTCTGATACCACTGTGATGTCCCTTACTTAGGGGCTCTCTTATCTGCACAAAAGCTCTGATACCACTGTGATGTCCCTTACTTAGGGCCTCTTTTTGTCTCTACACAACTCTAATATATAGCAAATAAAGCTCTGATACCATTGTAATATCCCTTCGAATATCAAAAAAAAAGCTCCAAATTGCTTATCTAAATTTCTGCAAAATATCTTCAAATAGATGAATAAATCACAGTATAATTTCTTATTTATTTGCTCATAAGCTTACAATAGAGATCCTCTGTCAGGTATACAAAGAATATCAAAAGTTCGGCCTTATAGCCTGAATATTTCATGAACTGGGCTGAATTTGGAACGTCTCGGCCTGCTATGTAAAAAACACAGTCGCCAACGTCGGTTATACTACCATCGTCGATCGACCTGTAGTGATCCCCTTGCCGACGTCGGTGCTGAGTTGACCGATGTCGGTCTCTGTAGGTCTCTGTTCGCTGATGTCAGTACCTGAACTTTTTGTAGATGCGTACGGGTTTTCACATATCTGTACGGAAGTCATACGGCCACTGATATTGCTCAACCTATATGCTTGATCCTGATCTATAGAATTATGGGCTAATACAAAGATCTATATCTGGATAATTCTGGAATCAAAACCCAAATAATGAAAATACCTGAAACCCTCGTGATAGCTTCTGTGTGAAGTTATCTCTCAAACTTGTAAGTACATGTGATAGCTTCTGGGTGAAGTTATCTCCCAATTCGGCAATAGATCGGTTGATCTTTCACAACCTCTGAATCGCTCACACTGAAGAGTTGACGTTCTTCAATGCAGTTTGGCAATAGATCAGCTGATCTTTCACAGCCTCTGAATCGCACACAATGAAGAGTTGACGTTCTCCACTGTAGATGGAATATTGGAACCCTTGGCTCAGTCTTCACAGAAGAATTTCTTAACAAGAATCAATATCAAATAATCATGAATACAAACTCTCTTCCATGAGAGATTCTTATACACCTCCAAAGGTGTGCTTGCTAAAATTAGATTCCCTTAAATTAGACTGGGGCTTCCTTAATTTAGAACTAGGGTCCTAAAATTAGACCAATTCTTAAATTAGAATGAGGATCCTAAAATTAGACCCAATAATAAATAATTAATTAATAATTAATAATTAATTAAAATTGGACCAAATAATTAATATTTGATTAAATCAATCAAATATTAATATCTCCTTTAATTCATGTCCTAAAGAGCCCAAACGAAAACCAAGCCCAGCTCCATCAAGACCCTCTATCCATCTCATCAGCCTACGAGGGTCGCATAATAGGCTAATCATCTACTCTGCACATGTCGACTAAAAAGGGGACATGACACTTACTGATTAGTTTCAGAATCTAAAATATCCTATCCCTAATCAGATCATGGATCATCTTGATTATATAGGGATTGGCCTTAGCCTAAGAGCCCAAGGAATCCTAGAACCATTATCAGTTGGACTACTCAATTTAAATCATGGTCTGGGATTTATACCACCTGGGGGTCACCTCATGACTTTTGATAGTGATTCTTTCAAATCAACTAGTGCCAAGACTCCTAATAGTGATGTATCATCCCATTATATCCTTTTAATGATCTCATTGACTCAGATTTATTTAACCAAAATGCTATCTTGACCATCTCACCTGTTTATCCCATTGGAGCTTCTTGTCATGAAGAAATAACCCATTTCACCATTAGAGCTTACCTTATTGAAGCAGAACCTCATTGTTTCCTATGCCTTTACCATCATGAACTCATTTATTGGGACCATTAAAATTTGGTCATATGCCTTAATGAGTTTAAAAATGAAGAATCAATTAAATAATACATGAGCTTAAGAGATGGATTGCCTATTGGTGATCACAAATAAGGCTTTGATTTTTCATTAGATCCTTTTGCCTACTTTGGAGAGGAAGAAAACTTTCTTGGTCACAATAAAGATAAAACATCAAGATCTTCAGGTGAAAACCTCTTTGAGGTGCTTGTTGATCAGGGAAAAAGTAAATATAAAGATAAGCCCTTGAGTCAAAACCTATTTCAGGCATTCTCAGATAGGAAAGTTTGCTCATCCCCTTAAGATGTATAAGATCCATCAAGTCCCAACTCTATAACTAGTATAATCATCTCTTCAAAACAACAAAAATTTTAGCATCTAACTCTTGAGTTTCTAGATGTTTTTTATACTTGGATGTTACCTGAGATGATGGATTTAGATTTATCACATTATCTAGAGCTCTAGGAGGAAAATCAAGAAACTATAGTAGAAGTTCTTGATCATAATCACACCTTGCCTACTATTCTTGAATATGGATCTACACTTATTATATATAACATAGTTAAAGTCAACTTGGGAACATATGATGATCCCAAATTTATTTACCTTGGAGCTTCCCTTCCTGAGGCAGAATGTGAACATATTATATCCATTTTGATGGATTTTAGAGATAGTTTTGCATGGGCATACTCAAACATGCCAGGATTAAACCCATACTTGGTAGTAAATCACCTTTTTGTTCATCCAAATTTCAAACTAGTTAAGCATAAATTGAGAAAGATGCATCCATGCATCACCCTCTTGGAAAAATCCAAATTATAAAAATTAATGGGAGCAGGCTTCATCAGACTACTAGACTATTCCAAATGGATATCTAAGATAGTTCCATTTAGAAAGAAGCCACATGGCATATGTCTTTGTATATATTTTAGAGACATCAAAAATCATGCCCAAAAGATGATTTTAATCTATCCAACATTGACATGATCATTGATTCTACTACTTGGTATGAGATTCTATCCCTCATGGATGGATTTTTTGGATATAATTAGCTCAAGATAGCCTAAGAATGTCAACACAAGACTTAATTTACCACTCCATAGGGAACATTGTGTTTCCAAGTCATACAAATTAGTTTGAAGAACACTAGAGCTACATATCATCATGTCATAAATTTCATATTCCATGACATGATGCATGATATTTTTGACTATGTTGATGACATACTATAAAAATAAAAAACATGAGTTAAACATCCTGACATTCTCTGAAGAATATTTGAGAGTATTCATGAATATAAAGTCCACCTAAATCCTAAGAAGTGTGTCTTTGAAGTCACTTTATGGAAATTTCTATGTTTTATTATATCTCAAAGAGGGATCGAAGTCAACCCTGCTAAGTTTAATGCCATTATTAAAATGCCTCCACCTTCAAATCTTAAATATCTTTGAAGCCTATAAGGAAATATCCAGTTAATCCATAGGTTAATTTATCAACTAGTAGAAAAGTGATACCCATTTACTCATCTCTTGAAGAAAGGGGTCACATTTTAATGGGATGAAGACTATTAGTTAGCATTTTTGAAGCTCAAGACATATTTGGTCAATCTACTAGTTTTGAGACCACCAACACTTGGACAACCAATGCTTCTTTACATATCAACAACTAAGCATTTACTGGGGGCATTTTTAGCCCAACATGGTGATCAAGATAAAGAACATGCACTCTATTATTTAATCCACACACTAGTGGCTTATGAACATAATTATACATTTATTGAGAAGGTGTGTTTAACTATGGTGTTTACTTCTCAAAATTTGTTACATTATATGTTAAACAACAAAACTATTATCATCACCAAGGTGGATCCTCTCAAGTTTTTATTATCCAAAGTAACTCTCATAGGAAATATGGCTAAGCGGGTCATACTCTTGAGTGAATTTTATGTTGAGTATTAGAATAAAAAATCTATCAAGGGATAGGTTATTATTGATCAACTTGTAGAAGCCCCTATTATAGACACTCAACCACTTAGATTTGACTTTCTAGATGATTCTATCATGATAGTGGAAGAAGTGTAGCATGAACCTAAGTAATGGAAGATTTATTTTGATGATTCCTTAACTTATCATGGATTTGGAGCCAACATATTATTGATTACACCATTAGGTGAATTGATTCCCAAAGCATTTCACATTAATTTTAATTATACCAACAATATGGCTGAGTATGAAGCACTTATTATAGGACTACATCTTGCCAATCAATAGGACATTCAACACTTGATGGTTTATAGTGATTCCCAATTGATCATTAATCAGACCACCAATTAGTATCAAAATAGAGATGACAAACTTATTCTTTACAAGCAAATTTTTGATAATCTCAAGGTTTATTTTAAACATCTATGATTTGAACAAGCACCAAGGGCCAGCAACAAATCTATCGATGCAATGGCAATAATAAGGTCAATGATATAGATTGAGGGTAGAGCTAAAGAGTATTAGTTTTTGATTCAAAATATTCTATGACTAGCATATATTATGCAAAATTTAGAAAGGTTATGTGTCATTTCTAGTCCCAATCCTCACCTAAAATACTTTTATATCAAGCCTTTTATAATTACTTCCATGATCATGTTTTTCCACCTAACCTATCTAATAACCAACATAAACTATTCCATCACTACTTAACCCATTATAACCTCCTGGGAAACATGTTTTATCACAAAGTCCATGATGGAATGCTACTTCATTATTTATCCTTAGGAGAATCCAAGCTATCACTAAGGGAAGTTCCTAAAGGAATGTGTGGGTTCCACACCAATGGTGCAGTCTTAGCTAAGAAGCTCCTCAAAATAGGTTATTATTAGCTAAAGATGGATATAGTTGATTTTAATTATGTGAATAAGTGTGTTCCTTGTTAGTAACATGGAAATTTAATACATGCACCTTCCTTACCACTATAGTTGATCACAATACCATGGTTGTTCTCTACTTGGAGATTCAATCTCATTAAGAAAATAAACTCAACATCTTCATATGGCCATACACACATTTTAACTACTATCAATTACTTTATTAAGTGGATTGAGGCTATTCCCCTCACTTAAATCATCAGGAAGTAGATTTTCAAATTCATTCATTACCATATCATTTATCGATATGGCATCCCATCACACATTATATCTGATAATGGAATATCCTTTTTAAATAGAGATGTTAAAGACCTTTGTGCAAAATTCAAAATCAAGTATAAAAATTCCATGCCATATAACCCATAAGGCAATGGATAAGCTAAGGAGTCAAACAAAACCATTATATTTATTTTAAAGAAGATTGTTAATGATGTTGGTCGTAATTGGCACTTGAAATTCTTTCCTACCCTTTGGGTTTATAGAATCAGTCGTCAAACCCCCATAGGAGCCACTCCATACTCCCTTGTTTATGGAACAAAATCTATTCTCCCGATTGAGATTGAAATACCTTTATTTCAAATTTATTTGGAGCATATTGAAGATGATGAAGAGTATAGAGTCTCAAGGTTGCAAGAGCTATAAATTCTTGTTGGTAAGCATTTGGATACCTTAGAAAACTTGAAAGCCTATCATAACAGATTGTGGAGAAGTTAAAACAAGTGTATTATCCCTTGGGAGTTTGAGATTGGTGATTTTATCCTAAAAGAGAACTAGAAGAACATAAAAACTGAACATAAGAAAAAAGGTAAGTTCCAACCTAATTGGTTAGGACCTTATGTTGTCACAATGAACTATGGACCAGGGGCATATCGACTAGCTAAACTAAATGGGTAAGAAATTCTAGATCCCATGAACATTATGCACTTGAAGAGGTTATATGCTTGATAGTTTTGAACCATTGTCTATAAAACCCCTTACTTAGGGGAAAATTGTGCTGAAGTATTTTACTACTTTATCCTAGATTGTCCTCTCATGAACCATATTATTTTGACATACCTTGGATCATTCTCTTCAATAACCCTATTATTTTTTTACTCTAAACAATGAAATATTTTGGACCATTGGCATTATAAACATATTCTATCCCACCCTAAACCATCCTCTTTTGGACCATATTCATTTTAGACCTTTCTCTTTGAGAGCCTCATTCTTTTCATATCCTAAGGTTGTTGTAACCTAAACATCTTTTATCCATTGACATATTATGATCCTGATTATGATCATTGACATTATAATTACATTTGGCACCATTTCTACAAAGTAGATTAGCATGGATAGTATTTTGCATCTTCTTCTACAAATGAGTGAACAAGAATTCATCTTTAGATCAAGATATTTGCTTACTAGATGGTTCTATAGAGATATCTTATGCTACACACTATTCTCTTATTTTGCTATTGCTTGGTAGGAATTGTTGCCTTATCAAGATCCTTATTTTCATTGCTTTATGAGTATGTGTTGTTGAAGCTAGCTTTAGTTACCATTGTTTATATTCACACATGTTGTTATATAAAACTTAGCTATTTATTGGAACTTCTACTCTTTTATGAGCATATCTTTGATTAGTTGGTTCCCCTTTTGTACATATTTTATCCCAAAAACACCAAAAACATTGGAAAATGATCCACAAAAGAACAAAAACATTGTCTTACACTTTTATACATTATGATCCTCATGATCTTGTCATTTTACAAGTAATCATGCTCATGCTCTTACCATTTTTTAAGTATTTATCCCACACTCTTGCCATTTTTCAAGACCATTTTGATTTGTATGCTTTCATCATTTTGTGAGCCCATCTCTTCCCTTTTCTTCTACAACATTTATCATGTTTTTTGGTCATCACCTTTTTATTCTATCCCACTTCTTGGGAGAACTACATTTAGCGTGAAGTTCATGTTGGAACATGCATCCATGGAACTATGTAGGTAGCATCCACTTATCTTGTACATCTAGAGTTAGCTTGGCCAACCCCTTCCTTTTCTTCTCTTCCCCCATTTCTTTGGCATGGTTCCTATATAATTAAGGAATGATTTTGTGTCATTATTTTTGTTACATTATTTTAGAAAGTAACACCTCTACTACTCATGTTTAAACAATTATTTTTAAACCAAACTAACTTGGTTTTTGTTTGTGTGTGTTTATTTGAATTTTATAGGTATTTTTTTGTTTTTATTGGTGTTTTGTTGTGTCTTCTTACCTCTTCATTTTTTTATTCTTATTTTCTTCTTTTTATTACTTCTTGTCTCTCCCAATATTTTGTTTTCTTGTATGGTCTTTCTTTTCTTTTGTTTTCTTTTTTTCAAGTACATCTTGATAGTCCACATGAATCTTGATTATTATATCTTGATATCATGTTATTAAGTTGTTCTTGTTTTATTTTAAACATTTTTGTTACTACTTAAGTCTTGATTATTCATATCTTTATTTTAAGTTTGTTTCATTTGTGTTTTTATTTTCTTTGTCTTTGACTTTTTGATTAAATGTAAATAGCTATAACTATGGTTCTAGTCATTTTTTACCATTATCCTTAGTTATAGGTATTCACATTTGAACCAGCTCTATACAACTAAAATGCCATGTCCTAATAAGTTATCCATACTTATGATGCCTAATTTATTTTTCTATAGAAAGAAATTTGTGCTTTAGATTCAAGTCTTAATGTCAATACAACTTTGATTAACAACTTTCAAGATCACATGCATAAATTAGGCTCAATAGGTTTAACACTATGACTCTATACTTAGATGTGCATCTCTTAGCATACATCATGAGTCTAATCAAACTTTGGTCAATTTTCATCATCCCTCTTTCCATTCTCTCCCACTCTTGGGTAAACTACATTGGCTTGAGGTCCATTTGGATTATGTAGGCAACACTTGGATACTCGACATATCTTGGGTCAACTCGACCACATTCACTTTTCTTTTCATTTCTTTCATCTCTTTGTGCATTCTCATATATATGGTTCCCTATGGATCTTATGACAATTATACCATTAATTATATTATTTCACCACTCATATTTAATCTATGTAATAGGTTATATCCTTGAGCTATTGCTTATAAATTTGCCCATGATGGGCACAACATTTGAACCTATCGTTGAGTCAAATCAGCCCTATATGGGCAAGCCATTCTTTGTATGTGATCAAAATCTACCCTATTGGGGAAAAATTATTTATCACGATCATATCTACTATACGGGAGCACATTATTATTTCTTATATATTTAGAATCACGATCATATCTACTCTACGGGAGCACATTATTATTTCTTCTATATTTAGAGACCATGATTTTCTTCTTCTTCCAATTCCAATCTATTTTCACTTTTTCCCATGATGGCACTCTTTTAGTGTTCAACTTGTCTCAAGATTGATAAATTCTAAATCACACAATTTGCACCCTATCTTTGGCTGTGCTTAAAGTGTGGCGCTTCTATTTTTGGATTGTATACTTCATATTATCCTAATCTTTGGGGTCTATTATATTCTAATTATATTTTAATCACTGATAGAATCAATGTATGCATGTATTAGCTCATCTGGATTTAATCTATTTCATAGGTCAATCTCACTTTCTTTCTATTTTTGAGAGTCCATCCTTCTCTTTAATCCTAGTATGTCCTCTCTAGGGGGCATCATGGGTCATTCCAATTTTATTATTGTCAACTCTTTTCTTTGAAATATGTTTCTTCATCTAAATGTCTCATTATGTCTTCTCAAATAGGGGAAAAATGTAGGCATCCAATTCTTAACACCATTTGTGTTGAAATTATTAATCTTACTCAAATGCATAATTTAGGCCAAAACCACTTAAACACACTAAATGGTTCAACCTTGTAATATAGAATTATCGATTTAGGTAAATGTATCCCTAAATAAGGTAGTGAATTTTATATGATTCCTAAATTTTCTCAAATCATTTTGAGTCAAAATGATGATTTTGCATTTTGGTGCTCTGGATCACTCGTTTCTTCTTATTCATTAGTACACGTCATGTACCTTTGTTATTTTATGTCAAAAACATCCTAAATGGGATCATAGTCAAAAATCACCTTCTAATTATTCTTGAGTCAAATTATGACCCATTAATATGACTTTCTAACCATTTTGATTAATTATGCATCAATTTCTAAAGAATTTCACTAAAATTGATTAATCTTACTTAGGAAAGTTAACTCAAATTGAGATCTTAAGTAAGAATTACATGGAGAAAATTGAATATTTATTTATTGGAAAATGATTTTGAATATGCATCACCTAATGACATGATCAATGGGGTTACATCCATAAGCCATAAATGCACTAAATATCAAGTTTATGGACACCCATGCCTCATTAATGACCCTTCCTCCAAAATAATTATGAGGATATTTATGGAATTAATTGAAAATATTAGATTAATTTATGGCCACAAATCTCAATCTTGAGATGGATGGTCATAGTTGATCCTAACTGATTTGACAAATTTATAAATAAAAGGGCATAAAACATCATTTTTGAGCTTAAATTGTGTAAACTTATAATGCAAGATTCTCTCCACAAATCATTTGTGTTTTGATAAATGATTTATTTGAAATAGGTTATATTAATTTGATAGTAATATTAGTGATTTCATACCTTGAACCTAGGTTATGCATAGTGATCTTGAGATGATGGAGAAGATTGACATCCATTGTTGACAAAGACAAGAACACTAAATGAAGGAGAAAAAAATGATTGGAGCCAATTTTGGATGGTGGAATCACTTGGGAAGGTAATAGGTATTTGATTTATTTCAATTATTCTTTATTACCATTTTAAAACCCCATTGGAACAAGCTAGCCTATCTTGTTAATTCTTTATGCATTCTTTGTGTTTACATGACTAATGTTTGACTATCAATCTTTGTAATCCATCTCTATAGCTTTCCTTCATAAATTTTATAAATAGGATTTTACCCCTATTGTAAATTCTATTTGATATTGATATGATTTTGATTGATTAAGGTTTTATGAAATCATAGATAAGAAGTGAGATCATGAAGAATTGTATTGGGGTTGGATTGGTTTTTCATATTAGTGAATATCACATTGGTGGGTTTTTTGACCTCTTTGAGGTTTTCCCATAGTAACTCCTATGTCATGTGTTGATGTGTTCATTATATTCTTTTCTTACCAATTATATTCTAGATCTTGTATATGCATAATGCATTCCTTCAATGAATTTGACACCTTTTGAACACCATATGACCTAAATGTATAGTTGTCAACTACATCCACCTTCATATAGCTATTACCAATTGCCCACTAGGCAATCCATTAAATTAATATACATAAATAAATTCTTTGATGTTTATGATGTTATTCATTGTGAAGTCAAGTAGAGTAGAGTGGTCACATAAAAAAATTGTCATGATTGGTTTATGCTCATCACCATTAATAAGTTAAAAAAATGATTTCATAAAAAATTATATCTTTTACAAAGAACACTCCCATCATGCCCCAAATCCATCATTTAAAACTAAACTAAATGGACTTTTTTCCTTCTAAAAATCACAACGATCATTTTCACTACCTATTTATGTAGTGTGAAGCCATTATAATGGTAGTCAAAGAAAGAGAAAAAATATACAAGGCCAAACAACAATAATAATTAGTAATATTATTATAGTATAATGTAAAAAACAACTATTGATTATGGATAGGCATCAACGTCCTCATCATCACCCTCTCATTCCTCAAACTTACTATGTTGGTCTAATTGAATGCCTAATTCTTTTTCAATGCTTAGTTAAGTGTTATATGTCACCATGAGTTTTTATTGGCAATACATTTTCTCAATATTTATCTTTTTTTAAAGATTAGAAACAATACAAAAGAAACATTCATAATTATTAATATTATTACACTATAATATAGTTTTGATCCCTTATATTAGGAGTCAAATAAAGAGAGCAAAAGATACAAAATAAAATAAACATTTAAAATTAGTATGATTATCACTTCTTGGTTATGGAGTGTGAATCCCTTATAATACTATTCAAATAAAAGGCTAAATGATACAAGATAAAGGTAACATTCATTATCAATTATATTATCACAATACGATGCAAATCAAATCAATAAATGATGCATAGGAATCAATATCCTCATTTTCACCCTATCATTCCCCAAACTCACCCCTTCAATTGCCTTTATTGGAGATTAATATTATTTTGGATAGATTTATCCTAAGTCATTTAATTTAATCCTATGTATTTTAGTTTTGTATTTATTATTATGGAAAATTCACTTTATCCTAGATTTATGAGGTGTCAAACCTCTTTCATCCTTTTGTAAGGAATATTTGAGTTACATTCATAAGTCCATCCACACTTGTCACACATATCACCATCACCTTATGAGGATTAGGTCTAGTTGTAATAAACAAGAAGGTTATGTAAGTAATTCCCCTTTCTTTCTATCTATATTTATTGACCTCTCCCCTCTCTCATTCTACACACTAGACGCTAGTTGTTTTTGATATTTCTATCTTTTGTCTTGTGGCCCATCTATATCTATTATATTTTCTTCCATCGACATTATACATAGATAATTTTACTTTGTAATCTTTCTAATAGATGTTGTTTTTTATTCTATTTAATATTTTCCCCACTTGAAAAATCTTGGCTCTTTTATTCTATTGAGGCTTGTTATTGAGGTGATCTCTTCATTTGCACATTCATTTTATTTTATTCAACATTATTGTTTTACAATTATAGCATAATTACTAATATTGTATCATATTTGGTTCAGTTTATTATTGATCATTGATATTTTTAATTTTTTTGAATAGAAAATCAAGTTTTAAACACCTTTTGTGATAATAATATACTAGTTTTATTACTTACAACCATTTTAGCTACATTTGAATGCATAAATAATCTTGCATTATAATACAATATTTTTTTCACTTTATATAAGCGTGTCATTTTTTATATAATTTAATTTTGAATATAATTAAATTTTACCCTCTTTAACGTGCCATTATTTTATTTTCAAGAGTTTCATTTCTCTACTTCTACATAGTAATCTTATTGTTTTTTGTTTTGAGTTATTATCAACTTCACTTATATTTTTTACCCATTGGACAAACCTTACGTAAGAGTGTCTTAATTATTTGGCTTATTATTCTCTCCATTTTTGACATCTTTCTTAGATGTTGAATTGTTCTTCCTTCATTTTTTGTTACTGAAGTTCTATTTTTTTAACTTGTGTTTCATTCAAATGTAAGATGTTTTGTTGTTAGGTGTTTCACTATGGGTCACTTTACCGAGCTCATGGGTTTTGGCCTTGTATTTTGTTTTTCTTTTCCAATGCTTTATACCTTATCTTCACTTAAATTTCACTCCTTACTATATTTTACCTAACTAATGGCATTTTGTGTTATACATATTTTTCCTTCCTTCTGTGCACATTTTTCATAATATTTCATTTTTCTGCCTACCTTTCCTCTAGTTTTTTTCTCTCTTTAACATAATTTCAATAATGTTCCAATGTATCTTGTATGGACAAGTGTATTAATTAAATTAACTTTTATCTAGGAATTTTCTTACTTTTGATTAGTGCTATATTTAAGTTATGTGTGTTTTCCCTTTTTCCATAATTAATTACTTAAATTAATTACATCTTATTTCCATAGTTCTCTGTAGAATATTATTCCCTTTTTTTCATTTTAGTAAGACATATTGACAAGTGGCATAAAGTGACACAAGTTTTTTCTCTTCTTCAAGTTTATTATCACATAATCTTTTCCATTTAAATCGAAAATAAATAATAACAAAACACTTCAAGTTTATTTTCCATGTTTTTTTTGGGGGGCTCTATTAAAAATCTAAAACCCTTTTTTCTTAAGAAGACCTTTTTTATTAAAAAAAAATCATTCTTAAATATTGAAAAGTGAAATATGTTTTATGTAAATTCTTTTTTATCATATTACATTTTTACCATATTCACACACACACACAAAATATATATTTTATTTTTTTCAAAAATCCCATAATATTTTAACCATGGCTACGTTTATATATAAATTATTTTAATAACTTAAAGTTTTTCTTTTAAAAATTGATGTGATTTTGGAAAAATTGAAAATGACATTCTTTAGACTATTTTGATTGATTCTAACACAAATTTTGTAGGGCTTAGTTTTAATTCTTCCAATGTGAATTTGAAGTCATATTATCCCCCCCAATAAAGGATATTGCGCAATCATAAATCTCACTCTCATAAGACTTATTTTGATTATAATTATTCTCAAGCTCATCATTTGGTTTAAAGAAGTAAAATTTGTGATCATTGTGATAAACATGGGAATCATATCTCTAAATGATAAAAATTACATCCATGTAAATCTTGTGATAAATCAACTCATGACTTGTTGCATTATTGGAAAACCACTAAATCACCTCACTCAAACGTTAAAATAATTTAGATCCCAAAACCTATGGTATCTTCTCAAGAATTTGGTGTGTACTCTTGTGATAATTATACAATTACTTCAAGTAGACTATATTTTGTAAAAAGTGACACATCTTATTTGTCTCCCTTTTGATAAGTTTAAATGTCAATTTTCTTTTATGTTTTCCTTGCTTTTATGTTTGATTTTTCTTCTAAATTTTCAAGGAAATATGCTTTGTTTGAATCTAATTATTTTGGAATAACTTATTTTCATCCAAGACTCCACACTTTGTTATGGGAATTATCTTTCACTCCTTTTGCCTTGATTCAGATCTAATCTTATTAATTTAATGTAAGATCATATTTTATGGAATTTTGTTTACTCAACATGCAATATTGGTGCAAGCTTATATTTTTTAGGTACAGTGGATCATTTATTATCTTATCATTTTTTATTAGTCTTTAATTTGATATAAATTGACCTTCTTATCTGACAAGGCTTCTTGGAGATTTTTGATGATCACATATTTATCCTTGTAACTTTTGGCAACACCTTATATTATTATTTATTCTCTCAAATTATTATTGTAACTCCTTTAGAAGGAAGTTTCCATTAAGGGGAATATTATGTAATGTCAACTTCCTTATTTGTTTATATTGTTTTCTCCACTTTTGTAACCCCAAATTAAACTTAAGTTGGAGTGTTGGATAATAATATTAATTGGGTTCACTTTATTCTAAGTTATTTAAGTTAATACCAATTCTTTTAGTTTTGCATTTCTTATTATGAGAAATTCACTTTATCTCAAATTTATGAAGTGTCACACCTATTTTATCCTTTTGTATGGAATTTTGGTGTTACATTCAAATGTATATCCATCTACACTTGTCACACACATCCCCCTAACCTTATGGGTATTATAAACATTTGGCACACATAAAAAGGTTGTGTAAGTAACTCATCTTTCCTTCTAGTTTTATTTATTCAACGCTTTTCTCTCTCATTCTACACACTAGATGCACAAGTTTTTTATTTAGATTTATCTCTTTTGGTTTGAAGCCCATCTATCTCTATTATCTTATCTTCCATCGAATTTATATTTGGATAATTTTACTTTGAAATCCATATAATAGATGTAGGGTTTTCTTCTATTCAATAGTTTCCCTACTTGACAAATCTTGTCTCTTACTTTATCTTGTGTTTTGATATTGAGGTGATCTCTTCCCTTGCACATTCATTTTATTTGATTCAATGTTGTTATTTTATAATTCCAACATAATTCTTAATATCTTTCCTTGCTATATTCTTCTAATTCAATGCCTAACTTTTGTTTAATTCTTATTGAAGTTTTATAGGTTACCAAAGGGTGTTATTGGCATTGAATTTTCTTAAGAGTTCAGTCCTTGCAAGATCCTTGTATTTTGTCTTGTTTCTCTTTTTGTAAATTAAAAATAATGTAGGATCATGTGTATGTCCACATCAAAGAAAAATAAGATAAAATTTTACCCTCCATGGGTCAAAGAATAAAAGTGCATCCCACTTTTTGCATAAAGAGGTCACTTACACTTCCAATATACCTTTAGAATATTGGTCATTGATATTAATAAAAATTATTTGTTTTAAATTATATACATAGATGTATTGCATATATATTTTTCTAAGATTTTAAAAAATTGTTAAATATTTTTTTAGATTCATTTTTGGATTATTTTTTGTCCACCTACTGGGACACATTATTATTCTTTGACCCCCATGTCACATTGACCTCTTCCTCAAATTTGACTCCACTTGATTTTCTCTATCAATGTATACATTATGCTTACTTAATACAATTTCTAGTTATAAAATAATTAAATAGAATATATTTTTTGGCACGTAAATTATAAATATTTTTAATAGTATGTGATAAAACCTTGTTAAAATTAGATTCACCTCTAATGTCCCACATGATGAGTATTGTGAGATTATATTTGAATATCTATAACTATTTTTTGTAATGTGTAGCCTTCTAATGTGGAGGTTGGAACAAGAATACTTATATCAAAGTTAACTCAACCTATAATGTTATATATGGTAAGTATCGTGATGTTATACATGAAAATAATGTTTTATTATCTAATATTCCTTTTTAATGTCCAATGTTTCCAAGTGTAGGTTTGAGGTTGGAGGTATAATATGGATAAATGAAGTGCAACTAAAATTTGAAATTAATATTTAATTTTTATTAATTAAGTGAACAAAATAATAAATGTAAGATAGTAATATATCTTAATTAATTAATTTCAAAACCAGTTATAAGCATGTTTATTTTATTTCAAGATGAGGTGATGGTTGTTAGGTTTTGATAGTATAAATTCACATCTAGATGTTTTAGACTTGACCTAAAAAATTTATGATTAACAAAAAAGTTTCCCACAAGTCTCACTTCTTCTCCAAATAATTTATAGATCAGTGGGACACTTTATATGAGATGATGGAAATTTCCAAAACAACTTGACAACTACATTCATCTCTTCCTTATCTAAAAATTCCATTATTCTTTGAATCTAATCATATGAAAAACATATTTCTTCCTCTTTCCATAACTAGGTAATAATATCTAGAAACTTAAGAAAAACAAATTATGTTTTGGGGCATGAGGTAAACTAAAGAACAAAAAATCTACCTGAGTTTGTGAGGCCCCTAAATTAAAAAATATCTAAAAAAACACCTCAATAATTAAAATAGTTCTAATATCATGTAAACCTATTATTTTTCAATGTGTTTCTAACATAAACTTGTGTACTTTAATGAATGATTTGTGTCTTATAAGTTATTTATTCCAGAATTATTGTAAGTGACCAATAGATACATGTGAATGCACTACTGTATTTTGTTAATTTTTCACCTCAATTTGGATTAAAATTATGCCAAAAGTAATTTTTTTAATTTTTTGGTACCAATTTTTTTTAAAAACCACGTTGAATTGGCACAACAAAGTTAGCACATGGTCAGTGTGTCTAGACATTTTTATTTTCATTGGGTTTAATGTACCTGATTTACACCAAGATAACACTGATAGTTATCATCATGTTTATGCCAATAATTGGCTTGTGTGTGTGTGTGTGTGTGTGTGTGTGTGTGTGTGTGTGTGTATTATATATTATATTATTATTTAAATATATATTATGTGTATTTATATATAAAATAATATTAATTTTAATTTTATCAAAGACTATGACATAATTCTATTTTAAAACATCATTTGTAATAAATAAGAAATATTTAAATTATGATAATTATATGTACAAAAATTCATGATATTGAAGGGAGTAAAATTAATATAATATTTGTTCTAAATAAAAAATATAGATGATCAGTCCTAGATCCTAGTCAATGTCCTCCTCATCCTATATATAATCATTAGAGATGTTATATGTTTATAATCAGGGATCATCTAGATCAATATAAACATTGATGTACTTAGTTACAAAATCATGATCTTCATCATCTTCATCTTGAATATTAGGGCCAGCAACTATGACAAAATATCTATCCACTTGAAAATTAGAAATACTTTAATTATGATATAAGTGTTTAAGGTTATAATTTACATGTTTGATTATAACTACAAATATATATACTATAAATATATTAACAACACATATCCCTTATATTGGGCCCACATGTTGACATCTTATGTGTCCCATTATAGAGCCATCAACTATTTCTCACTTCCTTGGTGGCCCTAAAATCAAAGTGTTTATCCTACAATAAAATTTATGTCATATAATGATTTGTAATGATTTTTATAAAATAACTTAAAAACTTATGTGAATCCTTATTTTTTATCCTTTACCCCAAGTAATGATTCACTAGGATCCTTTGACTAATTATCACTTCTTGTGCTCTATACTAGCTACTCTTGATCCCTACGTTAATTGCAATAAATGGAAAATATACAATTATACCAGTATATTTTTTTAATAAAAATTAACATCCTACTAAATTTTTTAACTCACCTATGACCTCCTTGCTATCACGCTCAAGCCAATCATCACACAACTTTGACCGATTGAGAATTTTCATATTGGGCGATCAAAGTCATATCCTCTCCACATTTATATTTTATAGGTAAGCAAGATATAAATTATATATTTGAAAAAATATTGGAATTATATAATTTTAAAAAAAAAAATAATATGTATTTAGTGGCTTTACCTTCATATGTTTCATCATCCTATTAAGCATAGTTTATGCATAGTCTCAAATTTATTTTTTGTTATAATAGGAATTACTTAATTCTATTTCAAATTTTTTAGTGATCCATTTTCTATGCTTCATCAACAACTTGTTGTATTAGACATTTAAATTTTCACACAATAACATTTTTCAATGCAAGCATACTCTTTATTTAAAATACCTTAAAAGATGAATGTCAAATATATTGTAAATAAATTAAAAAACTAAAAAATAAGAAACTTAAAAACTTAAATAATATAAATATAAAAACTTAAATAACTTAAATTTAAATACTTAATTGTATTGAACATCATCCAATATTTTCATATTTTCCATTCACATATAACCTCATGTTTAGAATCCTAGATAGTCAATGTATGTATGCATCTTGTGTTAAATAATACATATGGTCATTTTTAGAGTGTAGCTCGACCTCTCCATCATTCACCAAAAAATTATGTGGGAGAACATTTTAAATTCTATATTGGGGATTACGCATGTTTAGGAGGATACAAGGAATGGCATGCATAAGGTGGATGAGAGCGTTTTACATTTATTACACTAATAAATGTAGGGATATCATAATGCATAGACAATGTAGACATATAATATAAGTAAATGTTAGAAAACAAGTAATTGAATTATTTTAATCTAAAAAATGAAACTAAAAATTATATCTTTGTACTAGGCACATGGGGTCATTTAGTATAAAATATTAAATATATGTGCAGCTAAAATATTCTAAATATTCCCCTCTATTTTTATAATTTACCACCACATCATCTTATTCTTGTAACTTCCTTTTATACTACTATTTGGTTGAGTGACATAAGTTGGGGGGGGGGGGGGGGGGGGAGTGGGGGCGAGGGGTGTAGAAAGTAGATGACAACATTAAAAAAACTTTGTTTCAAGAATGGAAAGTAAAATGGATATCAGGTTTGAAGGAAACATATATCCATTATTTTCAATTAGGCTCATATATCAAAACCCAAAAGGATATGAATTCGAAACAAATATTCATCTATGATAGATATCCACTCTAAGATGGTAATTTATATGTACTATATTTTATAAAATAAACTTTTAAGAATAAGTTTAATATTACCTTATGCAAACTTATAATTTAAATTCGTTTTACTAAATATAAGAAATTATGTTTCTCTAGGTCTTCTAAAATTGGTTTCATAGGTATACGAGTAACCATTTAGAAGATATGTTTTAAATTTTTAATTTGGTTAATACTTAGTTATTATCAATAGTTATGTATTCAAACAAGCTTCTTTCATTGTAACTTTTGCACCTACAGTTTTTTTGGGGGGGAAATGGTTGATTGTAGTTATTTGGGATTTCTAAGTTTATTACTAACTTTTGAAAAAACAAAAACCATGTGTTCAAAATGAATTTTAAAAACCTCACATATCCAAGTATATTGAGAGCTAAGAGGATCTAGACACACAGACTCACATACACAATAATTTAATGAATATTAAGTATAAATTATATGTCTATATAATGTTTTAAAAGATAAATTTAGTTAATGTCACTTGATTTTCCACAATTTAATACTTGATAGTAACCTTTATCATTTTATCATAATCAAAGGTAAATATTTAATAAATTTTGATTAAATTACTACCTAATTGGGTGTAAATAGAGAAAGATAGTTTTTGGGTAAATCATTCATTTTTAGCACCATTTGTCTTTTTTCCATGATTGAAAGTTATTATATATGTAAATATGATGGAAAGATAACCCAATTAGGTGTAGTGTGATAAATGAAGGTAGAATTGGGAATATCATGAACATTTGAGCACCCTTTAACTTTATTTGATGATCACACATCATTATTTTAGCTAATTTGAGAAAATTAGGTTATGATTATGCATAATCAATTTATCCCCTATGTTAATATTTCATCATTTTATGTCTTTATTTAGCACAATTTTTGAAAATTGAGCCTCAAATTTTATTATGTGGTCATAATTATGTTCACAAGGCTTGATTGGAAATAATAACTTTCCTCATTGAAATAATTACTCGATTGGTTAAATGAGTGACTTAGTTGGGAAAAATCGGTTAATGTAATCACCTAAAACCTAAAAGTTACACTTGAGTGTTGAGAGTGCTAGTTGAGACCACCTATTCATAGCTTATCACTAGACCTATCGTAGACCTATGTTCATACTTATCTATCCTTCGTGTGGGCCACAAGCATCCCTAGTCATCCCTAAAGTAGTCCTAGACCTTCATTATTGCATCATGTCCCTTTGTGCCTAGGGTTTTTTCACTTGGAAACTAGTGCTACAATAGGGATAGTAAGATCACATGGTGTTAGTGTCCCAATATTGGAACTACTATCCTTTCCCTCCTTTTTCCATAAATGGATATCTTTTCAAATCTTAGACTTCTTAGGGTTGGCCTATATCTCTTTTAGCACCTACATAAGCACCATAATAATATATATACATGAATTTTAGCCCTATAACCACTAGATGAAAATCATTTGTAAATTATATATGTAAAATTAAAAAAAGTTGTGCACAATTAAGGTTATCAATCCCTATTCTACCCTACTTCTACATACTACCATCTACATCATTCCTAACCTCAGATTACTCATATTTATAATCTCAAGCACATTCAAAGTACTAAAATCAACTATCATACTATCTTTACTTGTAATTGCACCAACACTTAGGTGAGGATATATACATCAGACTTGATCCTTATTTAGAGTATTAGTATGTAATCAACTCTCATGACAATGGGGTATTGAGGATGTCTAATCTACCTTAGTAATAAACTCAATTTTATTATTGTATCAATTAGAAGCCCTAAAAACATGGAGGATTAGTGTTTGATCATAAAATTAGTTAAACCAGACCATATATAGGGTTTTATAACTTGTGCATGTAAGAATAAATCTTACATACCCAGACATAAGTGCTCCTTAAAACTTAGAATAGTCTTTCAAAGAGGACACAAATGCTAAAATAGGCTTACTAGAACCACATGGTGCTACTATGTAATTAGATTACTAATGTCTAGGAGGGGTTTTGACACCTGGATCTTATTTATGATACTTAGACTAGCCTCTACCTCATTTTTTATCCTCTAAATCATCCATCTCAATCATTTTCCAGCTAAGTTCTTATTTGCATTATTTATTGCTATTTTTAGAAAGTTCAAATTTATTTAATTCTATACTAAATTAGTGGTTATATTTATTTCCTATTTATACCCTAATTTATTATACTCATCTCTTTAAAAAAAATGTATTTACATTCACTAAGTCCTAAAAGGTTAAAACATTTGGTGAACTTGACTTACATCGAATACTATTCAAACCGTAACCCTAGATGTTACTAAGATTTGTATCCTTATTTTTTCTATTTTCATTGGTTGTTAAGATTTTTAGATTTCATATATTCTATTTTAAAAAACTTATTTCACTTTTTTACTATATTCCATCTAAAAAATTTATCTCTCTTCCATTAAGAAGAAGTGATAGGATTAGTGGAAATCATATTGAGAATACTCATATTCCTTTTATTTGAGCTTATACCATGGACAAAGGACTAATTTTAACTCTTATCATTGATACTTCATGTCCTAATTATGTGTATTTTAATGATAATGCATTTGGAGATGAGAAATAAAATCAAGATCAAGATGATACACAAGGTGGGAATTTGGACACTCTCCTCCCACTTAACAATGAAAATCTAATTGTCAATAATGATGAGATTATATAGAGCTTTAGAGATAGAATTCAATAATATCTCCATGATCATGCACCTATTTTATAGGTCATAATGGAAATAAATAAAAAAATCAAATAATGGTTAATATTCTACTCCCCTAGATAATAACATTATTACACCTACATTGGGGCCAACTCAAATAACACAATAACTTATTGTAACTCAACAAAACTTAATGGAAACTACACATCTTATGTCTAGTTCCTCCTCTCTAGATGTATAATCCCTCATCCAAGAGGTTCATACTCTACAGGGAAAGGTTTTACATCTTGAGTAGGGATCCACTAAGCCATTACATGATTTGTATTCTCATGATATTTTGCATACACCTTTGGCACATCACATAGCAAAAAATACTTTTCCATACAGGTTCATGGCACCTAAACTTACATTATAATATGGTATGGGTGACCCATAGCACCATATTCAAACTTTCCACATAGCACAATTGTACTACATATCCAATTATTGGCTCCTCACTAAGTTATTTCCATATAATCTAAAAGATTATGCCCTATAATGGTTTTATGATCTACCAAATTAGTCTATCACTGCATTCAATCCATTGGTAGATATGTTTATAACACAATTTTCAATAAACATCAGTGATAATATCTCATATGCTCAAGTAGCCCAACTAAAACAAAAATCAAATGAGCCTATTTTAGAATATGTCTTGTGATATAAGACTATATTAGCCAAGTTGATAATCCCCATGGAAAATAGAGAGCTCTAAGACATCTTCAAATAGAGCCTACTACTAGCATTACATCAAGCTATCTTGTTCAAGAAGTTTCCAACCTTCATATATTTATGTGGTACAACAAAATAAATAGAAATGAAACTTCTATCTATGGGCAAACTAATATATACAAGTGGATAAAAATTAACCAATACTAGTTATAGTAAGACTCCATATAATGTAAGGGACACTATGAACAAGAGTGATCCAAAGGATATAGTTAACATAGCTTCAGAGGCATCTCCTCACCTAGTTTTATCACCTCCTCCATGCATAGTTTTCACCAACCTTCCAAAATTTCTAGCATATGTTTTAAAACAACTCTTAGAATGCAATGCCATATCTATCCCTCCCATCAAATAGGTTAATATGATATGAACTCTTCCAAATAACTATGATTATAATGCATTTTGAAAATATCATAGGGCACTTGGCCATATAACAAATTGATGCATTATCTTGAAACATAAAATACAAGATTTGATAGAGTCTAACATTATTAATGTGGGCACACCCATAAAGGCACCAAAAGTTCAAAAAATA
Organism: Torreya grandis; assembly: GCA_037957365.1. Classification (NCBI taxonomy): domain Eukaryota; kingdom Viridiplantae; phylum Streptophyta; class Pinopsida; order Cupressales; family Taxaceae; genus Torreya; species Torreya grandis. Next base: position 69,809 of record JARHVA010009515.1, read on the forward strand.
AAAGCTAATGCATTGAAAATATTCTTTGATCCATTTCCAAATCACACAATAAATGAGGTAGGGGGAATTTTAAGTGTTCACTACACATATCAGGCACATCCACCACTAACATCATATCACACTACTATAGAGGATGCATACCCACTACAAAATATCATTGACATGTATCATACTATAGTTCCATCTAGACCATTCATGACTTTCTCAGAGTAGGATATAGTTGATGATGATTCAGACTTATATGCACTATTTGTATGATCCTACATAGATCATCATGCTATCCAAAGCGTTATTATTGATAATGGGTTAAGTATTAACATGTGAAATATCAAACTTCTATAACATTTGGGATATTAGAGAAGGATATATCTTCTATAGACAAAATTATTCATGGATTCAATGGCCATGCTTAGAGATCCATTGGGGAGATTGTACTTACACTATAGGTTGTACCAACACATGTGGCCACTAAATTCTTAGTCATACCTAGTGCAACCACATTTGACATGTTATTGGGTAGGTTATATAAATAAAAATTATGATCCATCCCATCCATTATTCATATATGCATTAGATATATACATGAAAATTAGGCAATCACATCTGAGGGTCTTTCATATGGGTATCCTCTACCTATCCCAAAGGTAGTTACATCATAATTACTAGTTATATCTCTTTTTCCAATTACAGCTCAGTTGTCAATTACAGGTTAGTTACTAGTTATATCTTAGTTACTAGTTATAGCTCTAACCATAGATCCTATCAATATACCATAGAGTTTAGTGGAGCCACTAGTGGAGATAAGGTCTACTTGTGTAGGGTTACCATGTATGCATACTCTCCCATAGAGACCATTATTAGATAGATCCCTACGTCAAATATATGTTGTAAATTATAGAGATCCTCCCTCTACTCATTCTCTTTTGAGATCAATATTATTGAGTTTTCAGGGTTCTCAGCATAGGGAACCTATTCCATCTATAACATATTCTACCAGATAGGTCCCTAAGACCCCTACAGTTCAACGAACATCACAGTTCATTTCATAGATTCCTAACATCACTTCATAGGTAGGGATAGATATAGATCACTTAGAATAACAAGTTCTAGGACCATAGTTAACTTTTCATATAACATGTATGATCACTGATCTTTTATTTAAAACATGCCACATTGATAGTGAGTCTCCCATGAGACTCACTGATTAGTATTACTCCTTCATTATTATACATACTTTAATTATTTCATACTCCTTTTATATAGTTTAATCTTCATGTCGCTTGTACATAGCTTATATCTAGAAAACACAAAAATAGTAAAATATTTCAAAAACACAAAAATATTCAAATATTTACTCAAAAAACATAAAATCATAGAATAAATGTGTTGACATGTTTACATTCCTTATATTTTCTAAACAATACATATGTTAGCTATCTTTGTATAGTCAGTTTTATCAAACTTACATTCATCACTTGTTCTTTTTGAGTGTTTGCAGATCGCTACTAGACTCAGGTCTACTACACTTATCCATATTAACTATTATCTACCTAATGGGGGCATATACACTGATACATGGGTTCTTTATTTGACATTTTCACCTATTTGGGGCACCCTATACACAACTTTGATTACCAAGTTACATCTTTTTATACTCTACTTCACAAATTTATCATTATTATATCTTGATATTTATCATGCTACACCTACTCAAGAATTTTACTAGTTGTTATTACTTTAGAATCAATATATATACATGTTAGCTCTTACACATATTTGTATTACATGTTCATGCATAATTTCATTTCTAACTTTCCTAGTTTAGAATTGATTTTATCTCTATGCTTCTTCTATTTGAGGGTATTTAAATATGCCAATTGTATCTCTATGTACTTATTTTCATAGTATGTGTGATTTTGTACATGTGTCCATGTGTGTGCCTTCTTGATTATGTATACAGACATGCGAACATGTCCTTCTATGTATCTCTCAGCCAACTTGTTTGTTTCTTGTGTATGTAGACATTTGAACATGTCCTTGGAGGTATTATTTTCTCAATTTTAGTGACATGTAACCATGTCCCTTGTATCGTTTCCCCTTGGCCTACTTTGTGTGCCTCATGTGTGTTGTATGTATGCTTTTTTGTATGCATTTTTGAACACACCTATCTACTGAGATGCGGGGGGGGGGGGGGGGGGGGGAGGGGTGAATCAGCAGATCTTAAAAACCTAGTTACTTATAAATATCAAGATGAATGTTAAACAAATTCAAACTTAAAAAAATCAAAGAAAGATAACACATGAATAGAAGCACAACACATAACACCTGATTTATATGTGGAAACCCAAAGGGAAAAACCATGGTGAGAATGCTCCTAGAATCTATTATTCTAATCCAACCTCACAAAGTTTGTCTCACTAATTGAACCTCACTAGTTATATTTAAGTACACCCATTCCAAGGAGACACTAATACCCTAACTTTAAGAGCACCAACTCTAAGGAAGAACCCACTCCCTATTATGAGCACCGACCCATTTCAATCTGAAGGCACCAACCAATCATATACTTGAATTATAATTCAAGTTATTGAATCAGACTCATAAAATAATCCAAGTCTTTGATTCTTGTTACAATTACAATATGAAACTACTCATTTATCCTTCAAAAAACTTTTGTGTGTCTTTTATTCTTCATATACCCTTTCTTTATGTCTAAATTAATCTATTTGACACCCTGATATTATTAAATTTGAACATTAATTCTTCATACTCAGATGAGTCTCATATTTATGCACTTACAACTTGATTCCTCTCATTCCTAAAAATGAAGTAACTATTTGTCTTTCCTTCTCTTCATCTCTTTGGAATTTTAGATCAATCAAAACTTAGATGAGTCTCTTTTCTTTATACATTTTGAATTCATTGCTTGTCTCTTCTCATTTCAAGAAAATGACTATATGACTTCCATTATCTGAGCCTCTTTGAATTCTATCCTCATCACATCAATTTTCACACTCAAAAAATTAAAAGAATCAATTCAGTTCAATCATTGTTGCTTATATCCTTCAACCATCTCACTAGATTCATGTAACTAACTCACTTTAATAGTTTTTCATTTATTTTTCATCCAACTTTGAAATGATTCTATTGATCTTTCCATTTGAGATCCGTGTGCCATTTAATCTCTTGAAGATGCATAATCTATATATTGGCTTTGTCATTAAACTTTAGCATGTTGACTTTATCTTATTTTCTTCAGCATTCATGTATTGCTTTTTCTCCTTTTGATTATCTTAGACATGTTCGATAGTTATCTTTTCCTATATGCATTTTGGGAGTTTGTCATGGAAGCCTTTTGGTTTTTTAAAAATGGCCTTGTGTCTTATGTAATTGTCCTTTAGCATGTATGGAAGTGTTCTATGTCTTTCAAAAAAAATTCAAGTGTCCTTTCTCTTCATTTGAACTACCCTTTGGGATTTTGTAAACTATCTTTCAAAACTTTAAAAGTGTCATTCTCTCCTTTGGAAGTGTCATTCAGAAGCTTTGCAAGTGTCATCTATCCTTTGGAAGTGTCCTTTAGAAACTCTACAAATGTCCTTTCTTCATTCAAACTATCCTTTAGACAAATTGTTGTAGGCTTTTTGTCTAAGTGCCCTTCAGGATTTTGTAAATGTCCACTTGCATTAGACAAATTATTTGAAAGAATTAATCAATGCCCTTATTTTGAAAGTGTCCTTTATAACTTCTAAAACATACCCTTTGGTATTTTTTAAATGTCCACTTGCCTTAGAAAAATTATCCTTTGGGATTTTTGTTTGGGTTCTTTTCATCTAAGGGGTTTCAAAATAAATTCCTCGATAAAATACCAAGTGTCTTTTTATTTTGGCATTTTTAAAAGTACCTTTCGGGAATTCTCAAAATCTCCTTTCAAAAACTTTGTTTGGGTCACATGCCCTTTAGAAATTTTACAAAGTAACCTTCAACTTTTTGAAATGATCCCTTCAAAAGCTTTGAATGGTCCACTTGCCCTTTAGACTTTTTGTAATGATCCCTTCAGAACTTTTGAATGGTCCACTTGCCCTTTGGACTTTTTTCAAAGTACCCTTTGGAATTTTTACAAGGATCCCTTCAGAAATTTTGCATGGTCCACTTGCCCTTCAAACTTTTTGCAAAGTACCCTTCAATATTTTTTCAAGGATCCCTTTAGAACTTTTGAACGGTCTACTTACCCTTCAATTTTTTCAAACAAAGACATATCCAATTTTCTTGAAATAATTCACTGAACCATTTTATATGAAACAATTGCCTTTAAAATTTTCCCTACAATAATTCCCTTATTTGTTATGGGTTTTTTGTCTAAGAGAATTATCTTTAACAATATTTCTGAAAGAATTGTCTTTATCAATAATTCTGAAAGAATTCCCCTGACAAATACAAAGGTGAAAAATGACTAAGTATGGAAACTTAGTAGGCTTTTAGCTGAGGAATAACCTTATGCATTTATAACATTTTCTCTATTCATCCTTATGACATAAAACTTAGACAACAAAGAATAAACACAAGTGTGATCATTTCCTTCAGATGCTACCATATGTTGTCAAGATAAGCATGTGAGCAAAGACATTCAAATTAAACACACAATTTTATTCAACTCAACACATGCACAAGTCTGTTCAATTCAAAACCTTTGTCATTAATGCATGAGAACACATGCTACCTTTGACATCAATGATAATTCTTTAGACATCAATAACTATGTTCAACAATCTCCCACTTTATCATTTATGGCAAAAACAAGTAGCACAATACCTATTTTGCACCTATATCCTACTCTTTTCTCCCCCTTTGACATTAATGACAAAGCATTTCTACCAAAAAGGTTAATTAGCTCCATCTGAAGTGCACTTCTTCAAGTATGACATTGTTATGATCTTGGGACTTGTAAGATAAGAACCATTTATGAGAAGCTCCCCCTTAGGCCATGAAACAATTGCCTAAAATCTTCTTCTTCTAGGAGTTAGTGATGTTCCTTTGATACTCCCCCTAGATACATGCCTATGCCTAATCACTAGGAACTAGTGATGTGGTGTAGGAGCTACCACTCCCAATCACCATCTAAAATACTCAAATTGGTCCTTAGGCAATGGTTTAGTGCATATGTCTGCAATTTGATCTTTTTTTATAACATATTCCATTGTGACTTCTTGATCACCAACCTTCTCTCTTAGAAAGTGATACTTGATTGATATGTGCTTTGTTTTGAAGTGCATCACCAGATTCTTGGATATATTTATAATACTTGAATTGTCACACAGAATGGGAATTGGTCCTTTAAACTCTACTTCAATATATTTTAGTGACTACTTCATCCACAACACTTGAATACAACATACCACTACTGCAACATATTTTGCTTTTTTTGTAGATAGTGTAAGTGACTATTATTTTTTACTCGGCCATGAAACAAGTCTATTACCAAAGAATAATGCACCACCACTAGTACTTCTTCTATCATCTGTGCTTCCTACCCAATCAACATTTATGTATGCTATCAAAGTGAAATCATCACTTGAAGGATACCATAAACCATAGTCTACTATGCTTTTGATATTTGAAGGATACCATAAACCATATTCTACTATGCTTTTGATAGATCTGAAGATTCTCTTTACTGCATTTACATGTTTTTATTTTAGTGTAGCCTAGAATCTAGAAACCATGCACACATCTTGCATGATGTCTGGTCTTGATGCACTAAGATATAAAAAAATACCAATCATAGAACTCTACATTGTATGATTCAATTTAGGAAATTCATCACCTCTGTTCGACTTACATCTAGTTATCATAGGAGTACTAATTGGTATGTTGTCCTCCATACCAAATTTCTTGAGTATCTCCTTCGCATACTTGGTCTAAGATATAAATATCTCTTCTTTGGATTGTACAACCTATAGGACAAGAAATAATGAAATTTCTCCTAGCATGGACATTTCAAACTCCTTTTCCATTTGATTTTCAAATTATTTTCACATATTATTGTTGTTGCCACCAAAAATAATGTCATCAACATAAATAACTATGATCAACATATGTCCATTTTGAGACTTAACATATAAATTACTATCAGCACATCCTTTGATAAATCCTTGTTGCTAAAAATACTGATCCTACCTTGAATACCATTCTATAGGTGTTTTTTTAGACCATACAATGCCTTCTTTAGTTTTCACACGTAGTTTTCCTTATCTGTAGCTAAAAGCCTTTAGGTTATTCAATATAGACTTCTTCTTCCAAAGTTCCATTTAGGAATGTTGAATTAACATCCATCTAATAGATTTTGAACTTCTTAAAGACTGAGAATGATAAAAACATTTTGATGGCTTCCAATCTTGCCATTGGATCAAATGTTTCCTCAAAGTCTATTCCTTTTACTTGAGCATATCCCTTACAAACAAGTCTAGATTTGTTTCTCACAATAGCTATATCTTCATTCAACTTGCTTTTAAAAACACATTTTGTGCCTATGATATTCTTGTTTATGGGTCTTAAAATTAGCTGCCAAGTTTTGTTCTTTTCTATTTGACTTAGTTCTTCATCCATGGCCTTTTGCCAACTTTCATTTTTGCTAGCTTCAACATGGATTTCGAGCTCAATTTCAGATAGTAAAGCAAATCTTACTTATTCTCTACTCATTATATCCCTTATCCTTGTTTGGACTCTTTTTATGTCTTCAATGATCTGATCCTTAAGATGATCCTTTTAAACAAACTTTGGGGGTAGATTTTCAATCCTTTTCATCTTTTGTTCTTCAGCTTCTGACATTTCACTATCATCTTCTTATTTCAACTCTTTAATACTGATCTCCTTTACTATTTTATCTCTTCTTTGAGGACCTCTTCTAATTTAACGTGAATGATTTCCAATAGTTTATGTAGTCTTTTGTTATAGGAGACATAAGCTTTGATATGAGTGGAATAACAAAAAAATATTCCCTCATCACATCAGGACTCAAAACTTACTAGCTTTTTCTCCTTCCTTCAAATATAGAATTTGCTGCCAAAGACTCTGAAGTACTTGAAAGATGTAGGCTTTCCATATCATATTTTGTATGGAGTCTTGTTGTTATTCACTCTTAATTAAATTTGAGTCAAGATGTATACTATTTTTTGGACTGCTTCTCTCCAATAGCCATCAGGTAGGTTGGCTTTTTTTAATATTGTTCTAGCCATTTCCTTGACAGTCTTGTTCTTCCTTTCAACCACTCCAGTTTTCTATGGAGTTCTTGTAGCTGAGTAGTGTCTTTTAATTCCATGATTTTCACATCACTCTATGAATTCATTTGAAGTGAATTAATGACCTTTGTTAGATCTAAGACACTTGATCTTTCTACCATTTTCATTTTCAACCATGGCTCTAAAGATATTGAATCCCTCAAAGGCTTGTGACTTCTCCTTTAATAAATTTACCCTTGTCATTATAGTGTATTCATCTACAAACAAGTAATACACTCCTTTGGATACTCTTGTCTTGTTTGGTCCACAAAGATCAGTATGAACTATCTATAGAGGCTGTGTAGTTACATATTCTTTAGTTTAAAATGAGACCCTAGTCTACTTACCGAGCTGACTCTCTCTACATGTTGTGTATGTAGGCTTGGTTATCTTTAGAATGTGTCATACATATTTTTTATAGCTTACATTGAATAAATTATCAAAGTTAACATGACCCTTACTTCTGTGCCATAACCAGCTCTCATCAATCTTTCCCATGAGACAATTTATATTATTTACTTCAATTAGATTATATATATTACTTTTAGTTCTCTTTCCTTAAGCAACTATTTTACCAGACCTTCTTAGATCATAGACTTTAGCATCAAATATGACTTTATAACTATTGTCACACATCTGACTGACACTCATTATATTATGATTTAGTCCTTTAACATAAATATCATCATGTGTAGGGAGCTTGTCATCAATGTGCAATGTTCTTTTACCTCTAATTTTGACTGTAGTATTGTCTCCTAGGGTGACAGTTCTTTCCTTGCACCGGCTCAATTTGGTGAACTTACTCTTGTCACCGGTCATATGCTTTGAACAGACACTATCTATGACCCATAGAGTTTTCTCTTTAGCATGCAGTGTTGTTTGGGAAATCATAGATTGATTTTTCTTTTTCCATATCTCCTTTGGCTTCTTGACTGTACTTTTTTTTTGTGTCATTGATTTTAGAGCCTTTATTATCTTTATGAGTCTCAACCCTTTTTGCATTGTTAAAATTTTATTTAACAAGCTTGGTTATACAATGCTTTGCTATATGCCCAAAATTATTACAGTTATAGCATAAAACATCTAGATCTAGTAGAGGGGAAAATGAATTCTTACTTAAGAAACTTATCCTTCTCTTAGGTACAATATTACAATCAATTGCTTTATGGCCAAATTGATTACAAATATAATAATAACCATAACATGATGAAGAATATTTTATTATCATTATCCTTTGGGTATATAAAGGAGGTCTCCTAAACTTTGTCTTCTTCACATTCCTTACTATAATGTTGTTTTTTGTAGCAGCAACCTTGGTCTTTATAGGAATAGAGTTATTATTTTTCTTCTTCTCTTTAGGAATGTGATTTTCTTCTTTTTTGATTCTTGATTCTGCTACTACCTTGAAGTTTACACATAGATTTCCAGTTGTACTCAACATGGGGCTCTTGCCTTTCTCATACCCAAGACCTAATTTTTATTTGAGGAGATTTTGTGAGCTGATCATCTCTTCCAATATTGTAGATCTTCCTTTTAGTTTCAAGCCTTTATCAATTTTTTATTTAGACTTTTTGATTTTTTCTCTTAGGCCCATGATTTCTTCTTCCATCTTCAAGCATTCTAAGGATTTTTCTTGCAAATTAGTTTTGACCACACCCTTTATCCTCTTTGTCTCCTCAACTTGGGTCTTCAAACTCACTATCATTTGATCTGATTCCTCATTTATTTTATTCAATTTCTCAAACTCGTTTTGACAAAGCTTCTTTTGTTTAGAATTATATTTTGTAATCTTGTCAATTTCTTTTAAAGAATAGATGAGTTCACATTCCAGATTTACTTCTCCTCCTTCTTCATCATCATGTAAGTCCTCTTCTTCTGGGCATAAATAAGTTGATTCATAATTCATGAATATAACTTTGTTTTATTTGACCATAAAAGAACTATCATGCTCATCACTTGAACTACTATTATCATCAACTGAGTCACCATCTTCTTTTGAGTACAACCCCTTTTTATTATTAAAGAAACTTTTCTTCTTAAAGAAGCTTTTCTTCTTGGGATAATGTGATTTCTCCTTTTGATTTTTCTCAGCTAAAGTAGATTCATCCTTCCTTTTATGTGGACATTTATTAGCAAAGTGACCTATCTTTCCATAATTACAAGCATTTGAAGGATAACTTACCTTTGTATTTGCCTAAGCCCTTCTTCAACTTTCTGATGAAATTGGTATCTACATCATCAACCTCTTCAGACTCAAAATTAAGAGTTTCTTCTTCTTCTGCCTACTTAAATTTTTTGAAAGTAGCTTCTCTCTTGGGTGACTCAACATCTCCTAGCCTCATCTCATATGAAGTGAATGTTCTATGTAACTCCTCTATTGTGATCTTGTTCAAATCTCTTTTGCTTCTTCAATTGCAGAAATTTTAGAATCACACTTTATTGTTAGATATCTTAAAACCTTTTTGACAATAATTGCTTCATCCATTATTTATCTAAGTCCTCTGATTACATTAACAATCTCATCTACCCTAAGAAGGTAATCTATAATCTTCTCATCCTCATTCATCTTGAGGCTTTTGAACTATCCCTTATGAGTTTAAAGTTATGTTTGTTTTACTTTATCATCCCCTTCATATATGCTCTTCAATTTGACCCATATGTCTTTTATGATTTGATAGTGCATCACTTTGACAAACTTATTATTTGAAAATCCACAAAGAATAGCATTCTTTGCTTTAGCATTATTTTCACATGCATTTTTCACTACCTGATCAGTATGAGGAGCTGTAGGGGGTGTGTATCCATTTTTAACTTACATCTAGACATAAAATCCTAAAGATGTCAAATACGCTTCCATCCTTATGTGCCAAAAAGCATAGTTATTCACATCAAACAAAGGTTCCTTATTTGATGAATTTCCTTCATGACTGGTCATTTTTTGTTTAGAATCCAAGATTCACCTGAGCTAATTAAGCTTCTCACTAGGAACCTAATGCTCTGATACCAATTTTTGAACACACATATCTACTAAGAGGGGGGTGAATTAGTAAATCTCAAAAACCTGTTTACTTACAACTATCAAGATGAATGTTAAAAAATGAAAACATAAACAAATAAAATAAATATATCACATGCATAGAAGCAAAACACATAACACCTAATTTATACATGGAAACCCAAAAAGAAAAACCATGGTGAGAATGCTACTAGAATATACTATTCTAAAGTTTGTCTCACTAACTAAACCTCACTAGTTACATTTAAGGACACCCATCCCAATGAGACACCAATCCCCTGACTTTAAGAGCACCAAATATAAGGAAGCACCCACTCCCTATTCTGAGCACCAACCTAGTTTAATATAAAGGCACCAACCAATTAGATACTTGAATTAAAATTCAAGTTATTTAATTAGATTCATAAAATAATCCAAGTCTCTATTCTTTGTTGTAATTCCAATCTGCAACTACTCATTTCTCCTTCAACACACTTTTGTGTGTCCTTCACTCTTCTTATACCCTTTTTCTATGTCTAGATTTATCTATTTAACACCCTAATATTCTTCAATTTGACCATTTATTCTTCATACTCAGATGAGTCTCATATTTTTTCACTTACAACTTGACTTCTCTCATTCCTAAAAATAAAGTAACTATTTGTCTTTACTTTTCTTCTTCTCTTTGGAATTTAACATCAATCAAAGCTTAGACGAGTCTCTTTTATTTATACATTTTGCATTTGTTGCTTGTATATTCTCATTCCAAGAAAATGACTATATGAATTCCATTATTTAAGCCTCTTCAAATTCTACCCTCATTATATCAATTTCCACACTCACAATATTAGATTAATCGATTCAGTTCAACCGTTACTATTTATATCCTTCAACTATCTTGATAGATTATTGTAACTAACTCACTTCAATAGTTATTTATTTATTTTTCCTTTCAAATTTGAAACATGTATGTTGATCTTTCCATCTGAGCTCCACATGCCGTTTGATCTCTTGAAGATGCATGATCTTTATATTGGCTTGGTCATTAAACTTTGGCATGTTGACTTTATCTTATTTTCTTCAGCATTCATGTATTTATTTGGTCCTTTTGATTGTCTTACACATGCTCAATATTTATCTTTGCCTATATTCCTTTCAAGATTTTATCATGGAAGCCTTTTGTATTTTTCAAAATGTCCTTGTGTCCTGTGTAATTATCCTTCAACACTTGTAGAAGTGTTCTATGTCTTTCAAAAAAAATTCAAGTGTCCTTTATCTTCATTTGAAATACCCGTTAGGATTTTTCAAACTATCTTTCAAAACTTTGAAAATGTCCTTCTCTCCTTCGGAAGTGTCCTTTAAAATCTTTGCAAGTATCCTCTATCCTTCGAAAGTGTCCTTCAAAAACTTGTCAAATGTCCTTTCTTCATGCAAACATCCTTTAGATAAATTGTTGTGGGCTTTTTGTCTAAGTGCCCTTCAAGATTTTGTAAATGTCCACTTGCCTTAGACAAATTCACCAAAATAATTCATCAATGCCCTTCTTTCTAAAGTGTCCTTTGAAACTTCTACAACATACCCTTTTAGATTTTGTAAATGTCCACTTGCCTTAGACAAATTATCCTTTAGGATTTTATTTTTTTGGTCCTTTTCATCTAATGGGTTTTAGGAAAATTTCCCTAAAAAAATACCAAGTGTCTTTTTCTTTCATCATTTTACAAAGTACCTTTCAAGACTTCTCAAAATGTCCTTTCAAAAACTTTGTTTGGGTCACATGCCCTTTGGAACTTTTTCAAAGTACCCTTTAGCTTTTTGAAAATATCCATTTGAAAGCTTTAAATGGTCCACTTAACCTTTGGATTTTTTACAATAATACATTCAAAAATTTTGAATGGTCCACTTGCCCTTTGGACTTTTTTCAAAGTACCCTTTTGGATTTTGGCAAGGATCCCTTCAAAAAATTTAAATGGTCCACTTGCCCTTCAGACTTTTTTTAATGTACCCTTCAGGATTTTTTCAAGGATCCCTTCAAAAAATTTGAATGGTCCACTTACCCTTCAGCATTTTCAAACAAAGACTTAGCCAATTTTCTTGAAAGAAATAATTGAACCATTTTTTCTGAAAGAATTGCCTTTAACATTTTTCCTGCAAGAATTCCCTTATTTGTTGTGGGATTTTTGTCTGAGAGAATTGTCTTTACCAATATTTCTAAAAGAATTAAATTTACAAATAATTTTGAAAGAATTATCTTTACCAATATTTTTGAAAGAATTCCCCCGATAAATACAAAGGTGAAAAATTGACTAAGTATGGAAATTTAGTAGGCTTTTAGCTTAGGAACAACCTTATTCATTTGTAACATTTGATCTATTCATCTTTATGACATAGAACTAAGAACAAAAAGAATAGACACAAACCTAATTATCATAATGTGATCATTTCCTTCAGATTCTACCATATCTTTTCAAGATAACCATGTGAACAAAGGCATTCAAAGTACACACACAAGTTTGTTCAACTCAAAACACACACAAGTCTATTCAACTCAACACCTTTGTCATTAATGCATGATAACACATGTTGCCTTTGACATCAATGACAATTGTTCAAAGATCAATGACTATGTCCAACAATCATGGCCATGACACTGGTCTCTTGCTTGTTACACACTCCAATTTTAGATGACATGAGGGACTGCACATCCCCTTCCTATTTGGGTGTTTTGATGTACATCATACCCCATGCCCCTAGATAGATACTTAGTTATTACTTAGATTTGTTGTTATATACATTATTATATTTATCGTGATAGCCTTGTGAATGCTAGACATACCATTAATCATACATTAAAAAATTATTATCAGATTATCTTACATTATGATGTTATTTATACACAATATATTAGATTATTACATAATTATCATATATGCTCTAGTGATGTGGCCTCAAACCACATAGATGGATTCAACAATACATATCTCACAATATCTCATACATAACACTATCAAATCATAATGTCTCATAAATTCTCATTAAAATCATCCTCTCTTATTTAAGCTTAAACAAGCTTCCCCTAAAATCACATACATACTTGGAATCCCAAGCCAAGGAGGCACCAAAGGCATCATATAAGCCTTCCCAAATAAACTCACCTACCTATGCCAAGAATGGATACATTCATTTATAGAAAAGTATGAGGAAAGATGGGAGACAAAATAACAACTAAGTCCCACATCCCACATAGAGGGGAATCATGACAAAGAAGAAGTAAAGAGAAAGTAAACACTACACCATGTTTTCCACTTGTGTTCATCATTTCTAAAGACAAAACTATTTGAAAATAGGTGCACCCTTCACATGTGAAAACACTATAGATGAATAGTGAAATGATTGTCACATGTCAAAGGTCAAAATAAGAGAATATTCTTTAGACAAGTTAGACCACCACCATGTGCTCCATGTGACTCCATAGAAATGTGACCCATGCCACCTATGCAATTAGTAATAGTGTTGTGACCCCTCACCAAAATGAATAGTATCTACGACATCATCAATGAATAGTGGTACATGAATAATGTTTTGCTGCCACATCATTCTACTCTAGTTGAAAAATAAGTCATCTACTATGAGTTATCCTAGTTGTATCCATGCCACTTAATCTAAAAAAATGAAAAACACACCACTCTATTTTTTGTTGATACAAGATTGCTCAAACCCTGGGATACTCTTACATCAGGCACCCAAGGTAGATAATGTGATATATTGATCACATATATGGGGTAAGTGGTAAAACCACTATTTTGGTCATGAGGGGTAATGACCATGACGTCCCCTTTGAACATACCAAGTGCACCCAAAAAATATTCTTTTTCCTTCTCCACTTCAAGCATCTAAACACTTGCCCCAAAACTTTCCTGGTGGTACCGTAAACCACCCTTATGGGATCACACATACCATCTACAACCATCCTCCTCTACTAAAGGCTAATCCATATACTAATGGAATCATATGTGGGTTAAATCTCACCATCATAAACTGACCTCCTCCTCCAAGATGCTTTACCATACATTTCAAAATTCCATGTGAGATTTATCCCACAATTAACCATCCACCTACACATAAATCCCACCTAGATTTATTTACTCATACAACCACCATATCACTCATCACCATTTTTATCTTCTCACCCATAGATGTAATAACATTCTTCTTCTCACTCTCATCATGTGCACCTTCTTGCACATCCACCACCAAACTTTATTCATGTGCACACACATTCAAAACATCCATATCCAAATTTTCCATCATTAAAACTCACATCTCATCTTAAATACTTGTAACATTATGTTTTTATACAATCTCCATATGTGCACTTTATTTCATAAAAATCTCCTCTATGGTTGTAACTTCAACATCAACCAACTCTTCATCCAAAGCTTCCTCCAATGAAGCTTTTAATTCTTATTAGACACTCTCCTCATTCACATGTGTCTCCTTTTGGATAAATTCTTCTCTCTCCTCTATCTACAACTCCACATGGTTTCAATATTCATTCTCTTATAACTCTACATGATTGCAACTTCCCTTCATCTTTTCTTCATCCTTCTCAAGGATGTTTTCAATAATGGTCTATTCATAATCCTCTTATTCTTTCACATTAACTTTTATTGAAATATTATTTTCCATCTTCTCTTCTCTTTTTTAAAACTCTCCATGGTTGCAATCTTTACTCTTCCAGGTGGCTACCTCTTTCCTCAATGAATCCACCTTTGCCTTTAGGTAGTCTACTATGTCTCACACTAAATATTATTCTTCTTCATTCTCATAGTCTCCAAATATCTCTATTAGCAACTCCAACAACCTATCACTTGTCTTTAACTTCTTCACCCTTCTAGGTGGCTATCTATTTTCTCAACGAATCCACCTTTGCCTTTAGGTAGTCTACTATCTCCCACACTAAATATTCTTCTTCTTCATTCTCATAGTCTCCAAATATCTCTATTAGCAACTCCAATAACCTATCACTTGTCTTTAAATTATTCAACCACTCTTTCTATAGTGGTAATCCTCCACTCTTCTTTGCATTCTTCATACCTACAAAATAAAGATATAGATTCACATTCTCAACTCGAACTCTCCTCTCACATCCTATACTCAAGGAAACAAAACATGCTCTGATACTAGTTGATGTGGCCTCAAACCACATAAATAGATTCAACAATCTAGATCTCATAATCTATCATACATAACACATAATCAATTCATAATTTCTCATTAATTCCCATTAAAATCATCCTCTCTTACATAATCTTAAACAAGCTTAATTTAAACTCACATACATAGTTGGAATCCTAAGCCAAGGGGGAACCAAAGGCATCACACAAGCCTACAAACATAAACTTGCCTACCTAAGCCAAGAATGGATAAATTAATTTATATAAAAGTATGAGGAAAGAAAGGAGACAAAACAAAAACTAGGTCCCACATCCCACATGGAGGGAAATCATGACAAAGGAGTAAATATCAAAGAAATTCTATGTCATGTTATCCACTTAGGTTCATCATTGCTAAAGACAAGCATATTTGAAAATAGGCACCACCTTCACATGTGAAAACACTATGGATGAATAGTGAAAGCTTATCACATGTCAAAGGTCAAAAGAAGAGCATATTATTTAGACAAGTTAGACCACCACCATGTGTTCCATGTGACTCCATAGAAATGTGCCCCATGCCACCTATGTAATCAGTAATAGTGTTATGACACCTCACAAGGATGAATGGTGTATACCACATCATCAATTAATAGTGTTTTATGAATAATGTTTTACCACCACATCATCCAGATAACACACATCTTGTGGAGATTTTTATTTTGAGGATAGTTATTTCATATGTTACACAACTCCCCTAAAAAAAGGGGGAATTCACATGGGTTTATCACAAATATTAGGATCCCATAATGTATACATAGTAAATTTTCAACACAAAGGATCATATTATAGAAATTAAACTCAATTAAACATAATGGGAAAATAGTGACATAGAGATTAGTAAAATTACATATAAATTAGAATGATTAGACATTAGTACCCAAATTGTAACATTAATTCCATATGAAACTACTATCCAAGATATGGAACTACTATCTAGTAGCCTCAATTTCATAAAAATATAGATTGGCCAAAAAAATTATAGTTGGTAAAGTCCAGGTTTACATAGGTCCAATTATGTATTTACCAATTTTACCTAGTTTAGCTCAGATATATACTAGTTTAGCTTAGATTCATACCACTTTAGATCAAATTCATACCAATTTGCTCATATTGGGGGAATAATACATATCATGACCATTCCCATTTTTAGTTTAGATACTCATATGCATATTATTATAACTTAGTCTAGAATTCATATACTTAGATATCAAATTTAGGGGCATGTGCACAACACATTATTTCTTTTTGATCACTTACACACCAATTTATTATATGGAATGACAAAATCCATGTCATTCCCTACACTATATACATTAGACATCATATTATAGGTTACACACCAATTTCATGCCTTACTCCATCTATAGTGGTTGGCATTCCTGAGTGGCCCAGAGTTGCCTAATATACTTGAATGGTTGTAGATCCAACACTTCCAATTATATCACATCATTTTAATTTTAGATTCATCTACTACACGTGAGTAGGTAATGATGGATTCATATTCTATTTGAGTTTTTGATCCACCTACATGAGAGGGTTAGACACACCATCAGTCTAATAAAACCTATTCATAGGTTATGATCTATAAGCAAGGATGGGAAATGATGGTTTCAAAACTAGTTTGAGTTCTTGAGCCATCCACACATGAGGATTGAGAAATCCATCAACTCAATCTAAGTTATTCATCGATTGATCACTGTGTACACGCACACACAGGTTGTCACCAGGTTTATGCATTAGTTCACATACCCAATGAGGTGTATTAATTTTTCTCCTCTCTCTTTACTTAGTTTTACTTAGTTTCACTTGTTTAATTAGCTTTATCTTTGATTTTGATATTTCTTAAGTAAGGACCAATCTATGCACATTTCAATTATAGGACATGCATTCAAGAATACTTCAAATACTTAGATCTAGACTCATGGGCTTCACCTATTAGGTGAGTCTAGGTATGCTTCCTTTTCCTTTATCTTAGTCATTTCTCTTTACTAAATTTATACAATAAATAGGTTGGGGAAAATGTAATCACCTAAAACTGGCATTTGTGTGCTAAGAGTGCTACTTGAGACCACCTATCCCTATCTTCTCCATAGACCTATCCTAGAG
The DNA here is from genome assembly GCA_037957365.1 of Torreya grandis. Taxonomy (NCBI): domain Eukaryota; kingdom Viridiplantae; phylum Streptophyta; class Pinopsida; order Cupressales; family Taxaceae; genus Torreya; species Torreya grandis. The sequence goes on from JARHVA010009515.1 coordinate 87,400, forward strand.
CCTATTTTCACACTCATATAGCCTTCATGTAAGCCACATGCATCCATAATCATCCCTAGACCCTCATTATTACATCTTTTCTCTTCATGCCTAGGGTTCTACCACCTAGTGCCAAATGGTGCTAGTGACCCAATTTTGGTTTTATTTTCCTTTCCCTCTTTTTTACATAAATGGATATATTTTCAAATATTAGATCTCATAGGGTCAACCTAAACCTCTTTTAACACCCATAAAATAACCAGAATAATATGTATACATGACTTTTAATCCTCTAACCAGATGGAAATCAGATGAAAATTATATATGTAAACTCAAAACAAGTTAAAAATTAAGGTTATTGATATTTATTCTATCCTACTTTTGCATACTATCATCTACATCATTCCTAAGCTCAAATTACTTAGATTTCTAGTCTCAATCACATTCTAAACACTCAAGTTAGCTATCATATTAGATTCACTTACACTTGAACCAACACTTAGGTGGGGAGAACTACATTGGGATTGATCCCTCTTTAAAGTATTGGTATGGAACTCTCATCATAGTGGGGTGTTGATGATGTCTATCTTACCCCACTAAAAAACACACTTTTTTGCTTGTATCAACTGGATGCCTTACAAACATGGAGTATTAGGGTTTTCTCATAAAATCAATAAAAATAGGCCATCTACAAGGTTTCATAACTCATACATACAATATTAGGACTTATAGATATAAATATAGGTGTTCTCATAAGCTCAGAATAATCCTACACAAAGGACACTACTACCAAAATTGGGACACTAGCACCACATGATGATACTATCTAGGAGGGGTTTTGACACCTGGGTCCTATTTGTGACACTCAGACCAATCTTTTCCTTTATTTTTATCCTCCAAATCATCTATCTCAGTCATTTTATATCTATGCTCTTATTTGCATTATTTATTACTATTTTTAGAAACGTTAAATTTAGTCAATTTTGTAACAAATCAGTGGCTATATTTTACATATTTCTACCATATTTTACTATACTCATCTCTTTAACAACATAGGATTTAAATTCACTAAGTCCTAAGATGTTAAAATAGGTAACATTCACATTATGCCATTGCAATTAGGTTCATGGTGCTCTATTACCCCAAATTACATCCCTCATTGAAGTAAATCATTAATTAATCCAAACATGGACTTGATTAAGGAAAATGGAGGAAAAAATCACAATGTAGGGTAATTATAATGTTCATAGGGCTTCATTCACAAAAATTAAGTTTATTATTGAAATAAATAAGTAATTAGTTTAACCAATGACTCAATTATGATAAATTGATCCCTAAATTACATTATTTAGTTGTAGTTAGGCTCACAAGCCTTGATTGTCTCAAAGTGTGTTCCTATTTAAATAAAATGAATAATTGGTTTAATTAGGGACTCAAATGAGAAAAAAAAAATCCCAAAATAACATTATCTTGTTTCAATTAGGTTTATGGTGCACAATCTCCCAAAATTTCATCCCTCATTAAACCAAATGACTAATTAGTTCATTAGGGTTTCAATTAGGTCAAGTGGAGCCCCTAATCACATTATCTAGAGGCATCTAAATGTTAATAGGGATAAATTTATCCAAATTATGTCCTTTATTGAACCAAATGAGGAACTGATTTAAATAGAAATAAATGTAGGGCATATTGAACCATAAATAACATTATGTGGTCATAATTAGGCTTAATTAGCTTGATTTCTTAAAATTATTTTGCTCATTAAACCAAATGAGTAATTGGTTAAATAAGGGACTCACTTGGATAAAAATGATACCAAAATAATCTCATGTGGTTTAAATTAGGTTCATAGGGCTCATTTGCCCCAAATTTCATCCCTTATTAAACCAACTACTTAATTTCTCCAATTATGGACTCAATTATTGAAAAAATGAGACCTAAATCACATTATGTAATCACAACTATGTTCATGGGGATTTATACGTAAAAAACAAATCCATGATTAAATAAATGAAGTAATTGGTTCAACTAGGTATCGAATTAGGTAAAATTAAACTCCAAATCACATTGCATGGTTACAATAAGGCACGGGGATCTTAGTTGGCCCAAATTACTTCCTTCATTGAATGAGTCAAGTATGTTATGAACTGTTTGTGCTAACATTATAGTTTATATTAGGAATTATTAATAAAATATCATATTGCTTATTCTTTTTAACTCATCCCATTTATTATTTGTAATCATCTCACACTTATGAGGGATATTAGTATTCTTGAGTAGAATAACTTAAATAGAGGGCTTGTGTAAGAGGAAATGATGTATATTGAATATTTTATATTGTGATGTTTTCAAGTGAGGTTATCCCCTCAAAAACGTCATGATAATTTTTAGTGATGTTCTATAATTTTTTTTATATATTATTATATTATCTTTTCATTTAGTATATGTTGGTTATATTTTGTTGTTATATTAACTTGATTGTAAACTTGTTTACAAGCAAGTTATTAACATATAGTATTAGAGAATTTTTGAAGGCAATTTTTATGTAGTAAATTCCATTGATTTATATTTATGAACTTTTTTCCACCATATGATCTCACCTCACCCAATCATAATATTGGTGATAATAAAGTGGTAACAGGGTAGAGACACTAAACTTCTTCTTGAATATTGTTTTTCTCTTATTTCTTCTTTATTTAGGTTATAATCTATGTTCCAATAGTCTTAAAACTAATAGAGATCTACCTTTTTAGGTTAAGAAAATATCATTTTCCATTATTTTAAGCTAAACTAATAGTGACATTATTTTATGAATTATATTATTATATTTCAAAGGTCATAGACCAAACACACCCTATTGTATTATTCCATGTAATCCTAGAATTCTTATAGTAAAAACTCTGAATTTTATTTTTAAAACCTATTGTAACAAAGAATATCATATTCTACCAATTAACAACAACATAGTAACTACAACCATTAGAAGGGTGATCATGTTTTATTAAGAATCCAATGAGATTATTCAATGGTTTAACTCATTCATTGAAGTCAAACATAGATTACAGAGATATAATAAACACACAATATATTATTTCTCTATATTTTTCTATTACATTGTATTTTAAAACAATACATATATATAGTAAAGCATCCTATAAACTAGGAGATTCTTATACCCATAATATCTCCCAATCTCCCTAATAATACTCTCAAATAATATCAAACTATATATAACACTATTGTTATTACACAACAATATTACTCATATATATTCTAACTTAAAAAAAAAATATGTTATAAATAAACCTGTAACTATACTAATAAACTACTAAGCACTAATTTACCAAATGGTAAATCAATAATTACTAATTTACCCAATGTAAATATTAATCCACAACATTACCCCTCTTAATTTTTACATGGTAAAACATATCTTATTCTTTGATTGTATTGTGCCACCTCTATGTGCTCATGATCTTCTCTTCAACTGTGCAAAATTGGACTTGCACAAAACTCCAACACACTCTATTATTACAAGTGGATTATATGGATGGATACAACCACCACCTAGGCATGTACAAATAACTACTCTTTTGATCATCCTGCACAATTTTCCTCTAATGGTTTTATCCAGATTCAACCAATAACCTTACTCAATTGGTTTTGTAGGTGTACCAATAACCTTTCATAATTGGTTTTCCAAATCTGCCAAAAACCTTACACAATTGGTTTTTAGGTTCACCAAAAACCTTACACAATTATTTTTCCAGGATCACCAAAAACTTTACACAAATGGTTTTTCATAGGGATAGCAATAACCTTTACATCATGATTGCTATAATATATTTTGATCAACATTATACAATGTTTCTATAAAAGAGGTTACATGGGGAATACTCATAAGTGAACATGAATACACATATTTTCTTATTTTCACACCACACTAAAAAACTAAAGAATTGAAATCCACACCACATAACAAAATGACATGGCACTAAAGCAAAAGTGGCCCCATCATTATTGGTTGATGAGAGGATTTAATGGCCTCTTTCCTCTATTACCTCATAAATTCTAAATAAGTTACTTTCTTAGTCGATGAAGTCCTGAAGCTCAACAGTTTCCACATTGGGTTTACTTTCCCCCTTAATGTGAAACAAAGCCTAGGATGTTAGGGTCATCTAAAAATGCTTCCATTTACAAGAATTTTAAATTTTTTTACACTTTTTCAAAATGATGAATCAAATATAAAATATGACTCAAAGAATTTTAACTCTCAATTCATTTAATATTTTGACAATAGACCCAAAAAATTAATGCTTTAGGATTTTGACATTTAGATAATTTTAACCAAAAGAATACTATTGAAAAGAAACACTTTTAATCCTCATTTTTGATTAAAAAATAGGCACATAAAAAATGACATAACACTAAGATTATAGTTTTAAACTTAATAAAAAACTAATTAGATATTGGTTTTAATAAAAATGAGACTATTTTAGACTTTTAAAATTGAATAATAGACTATTTGTCCTGATCATAAACTATAGAAAATAGACTTTTAATAATGAAATTTTATAATGGACAAGATAATGAATTCACTAACCAAGACAAATGTGTGCTCAAGAATAACAAAAATGTTGATTGGTGGACAAATTTTAGTGTGAAACTACAACAGGTGTTATTAACAAAGGTAATACCAAATCACTCGAGAGCCTATAGAGATTTCATGGAACCATCAATGTAAAGATAAATCAGATCCTTAATCACCAAAGGAAGTACCATAACTAATCATAGCTTTCCATTCATGATACCTAAACTACATGCATTTGGTTAACAAAGAATTAAATTTAGAACTATATGCATAATGAATACCAATGATTCCTAACAAGACTGATAGGTGTGCATGAGAATGTGATAGTTGAAGACAACACAAGGATTTAATGAATCTAACTATTTGTAAATATGATCAAATTAATTATTGGGTTCAAGCACTTGGTATATTCATGATGCCACAAAGACACCAAAGCTGCTAACTAGATGAAGACTATGATAGAATATAAAAACTTTTTCTAGACCACAAACTCAAAGCATAAGACTAAATTAGGTCCATAATGAGGATAAGATGAAAAATATTATTATGCATAACTACCCCATACTCTCATCAATATCTCTGATCTTGTTTGTTTTAATACCAATGTTAGGAATCCAATGAGATTATTCAATGGTTTAAGCCATTCAATGAAGTAAAACATAGATTGTAGAGATATAATAAACACAAAATATATTATTTATCTATATTTTTATATTACATTATCTTTCAATAACTTAGGAGATTATTTTACCTGTAATATCTCTGAATCTCCCTAATAATAATCTCAAATAATATCAAGCTACATATGACACTATTATTTTCACACAACAATATTACTCCTATATATTCTAGCTAACCAAATATAATATGTTACAAATAAACTTTTAATCATACTAAAAAATTAGTAATTACTAATTTACCTAATGGTAAATCAATAATCACTAATTTACCCAATGTAAATACTAATCCCCAACATGCTTGATAATGTTTATTTAAACTCATTGTCCTATCTAGAATGGTCAAAATATTTTCAAATAATTACCTAAACTTGTAGTATCCAGTTGTTAAATAAGAAAAAAAAAACATTTTTTCCTCCCATAAGGTGAATACACCATTGTTATTTTCTCATCAAGATGATTATTTTAAAGGGTATTTCAAAATTTTGAGAGAAAAATCTGATACAAAATTATTTTTTCACCCACAGCCCCAAAACTCTTGTGAAAATTTTACCTTTGTATTCATTTTGTCGAGATGGTCATTTAACATATAATTTTAGTCAACATTTTTAGACACCCCAAGCCCATCTAGTCAATGGTTTTCATCACTATATGAAATCAAGCCATGACACAGAATATTGAGTAAGTCTGAGCTAAAATCTAATCTCAGTTCAACTCTTGACTCATGGAGATGAATGAGTACCTACATGGCATCAATGCAAAAATACCATGCTCTCCAATAAACTTAATGAATAACATTGTGATCATGTATTTATATCTTGAACCATCATATGTGGCCCTAAATTACACTTTCCAAAATTTTATGTTATGAAACCAACCACTTGTACTTATTAGGCTGAACAATATTTCAACTTGAAAAATACCTTACGGGTAGACAAGTCACCCATTGCCTTATTTCACATAGAGAAGGAAGTTTTCCAATGGTACCAATGGTATCAAAAAAATCATTCATAACCCACCTAGGATGATTTTTAAAACTCTTTTTTTCACTTTAGTCCCAATAATTATGATGATTTCATGGGATCCCTAAAAAAACTATGGAAAATTACAATGTTTTGAAAGTATCCAGTTGAAATAAAAATAATGGCCAACCAAATTGAAATTTTAAATGATTAATTTTTTAAGATATGTTTCATCAATGGTCTAAAATATATAATTCACGTAGAGGTGAAGATATTTAAACAAGATAATATGGTGAAAGCATTAGTATTAACTAATGTTTCAAAATATAATATCACTTCCCAATGTTAATCTTCCAAATTAGTTCTTTCAAGAAATATATAACACATCAACCAATCACAAAACCTCCTCTAAAATTCACCCCCATTAAATTCCTTAAAAAGGCATAAATATGTACTCACCATTAAAAAAGGATTATGTTACAACTATGATGATAAATGGGGTAGAGGACATAAGTGCGTAGAACATAAGTTGAACTTGTTGGATGTTGAATCATCCAAAGACGATGAATAATGGGAAGATGGTCAAGATTCCCATGATGAATAAATTGAATTCAAATAACCTAATACCATAGAGTTTAATACTATAATCTTGGTACATACCTTAACTAGGGTAACCATGCCTCAAACTATGAAAGTAAGGACATATTTTAAGATACATACCCTCACTATTATCATTGAATTTAGAAGCACACAAATGTTCATTGATCCTAGGCTAGCCAAAAGTGGTTGATTTATCTATTTATATTTGTTAAGTTTTAAAATCATGATCTCTAATGGAGGAACCTTAAATTTTAAGGTAAGATTCCACAATGACCACATTTTAATGGGGGGTTATAATTTCAAATAAGACATGCTTTTTCTATCTCTAGGAGGTTGTGACATAGTTTTAGGAGCATAGTCACTTTAGACACTAGACCCCATCTTATGGGAATTTTTAAAGGTATGGATGCAATTAATTATCAAGGACCATAAACACACACTAAAAGGACTCAAACCAAGATATAAAAGTATCATTATCTCTCAACACATGGAAAATTTTCTAAAAATGGATCTCATGGGATTTTTACCTAGCTTTGCACCATCCATTTTAATAAATATCTCGATTCCAAACACCACTATAAATATATGAACTCTTATCAAATAATTCAATTATTTTTTAAGAACCTAAAGGGTTACCCACACAATAGTTTTAAGATCATGTGATTCATCAGATTCCAATAATTATACCTCCAGACATTTTCCCATATAGGTACACATTTCTCCAAAAGAATGGAATATAGAAATGATGAAATAATTATTAAAATTTGGAGTCATCAGGCCCAAATAATTTTTTACTATTATTTTATATTATTGGTGTGAAAAAATATATGGTTATTAGATACTATTTATTGGCTTCAACACACTCAAAAAAATCACTATCAAGGACAAGTTTCCCATTTCAGTGATTGATGAGTATTTAACTAAATTGTATGGAGCTCGCTTCTTATCTAAGCTTGATTTGAAATGAGGCTATCACAAACTACACATTAAGTAATATGATATTTCAAATATATCCAATTTTAAAAAAATTGATGGTCATTATGAGTTTATCGTCATGCCCTTTAGCCTCATCAATGCTCTACCAACCTTCCAAGGCTTAATGAATAAGATCTTTCAACCATTTCGACACAAGTTCATACTAATGTTATTTGATGATTTTTTATATAGTTATAAATGGATGAGAATATAATACATTTGGACCATACCTTATAACTCCTTGATGATAACCTCTTATGTGCCAATAGATCCAAGTGTGTTTTTGGACAAATTGAAATAGAGTATCTTGGATACATCAACTCTAATAAAGGCATCAAAGTGGATTTTGAAAAACATGAGGCTTTGAAAAATTGACCTAAACCAAAATCAATTAAGAGCCTTCATGTTTTTTTGTCCTTATTAGATATCATATAAATTTTTTATAAGATAAAAATGTTAAAAAAATGTTCTTTCTAGTGATCTGAGGTATATAAAAAGCCTCTAAACTACTCAATCATGTAATGTACACTACTCTTGTGCAGGCTATGCTAGACTTCTCAAAATCATTTTACATTGAAATTGATGCATCTGGATGTGAAATTTGTGTTTCTATAATAAAAGAGGATTTCCCCCTCACATTCAATAATAAGGCACTTACTAGGAATAACTTTTCTCAATCTACATATTAGAAATAAATGTTAGTTATAATTTATTTCATCAACAAGTGTCACCCACACCTAGTAGGGAGACACTTCTACATTAAAATTGATCACCACAATCTCAAGTACTTCTTGGAAAAAAAAAAGCCTCTTTACCTGAATAAAAAAAGTGGGTAACCAAATTAATGGGATATGACAATGAGATTCCCTATAATAAGGGTTAAAAAATGTTGTTACAAATGCATTATCTCACAAGTATGTTGAATAGAAAACCTTGTGTGCACTATCCTTTATTATGTCAAATTAGGTACATCAGACACTATAATAATGGTATTTTGATACTAGGATTTAACAGTTCATGTTTAGGAATTGACCACTAACCTTGATATTAATCTTTTAAGGTTACTATTTAAGGCATAAAGGACATTTTTAATTAGAACCATATACAAAAATATGATAGACAATTATATTTGAGTTGCATTCTTTTCCATCAGCCGACCACTCCAGTTTTATAAAAATATATGAAATATCAACCATAATGTTTTTGAGAAGGCATTAAAGAGGATAAAACATTTTTTATAATAATTAAAAATGTGTGAGTGCAAAAAGGAAAAATTGTCACCATCCCTAGCATGCTCATATCCTTTCCTATCACTACTAGGGTATGGTAAGATATTTTGATGGACTTTATTTAGGGACCACCGAATTTGATCAAGAAATCACTTATTATCATAGTGGTGGATTCATTATCTAAGTAAGCATATTTTTTCACCCATGACCATCCTTCTACTATCTCCACTATATCTCAAACCATTCTTGATCAAATCAGACACCTCCATAGGCTACCTAATTTTTTTTTGTGTTACGATGATTTCACTATTATTAGTCACTTATGGAATGGAATTATTCACTACTATGGTACCAAATTAAAATGAGTTATGCCTACCATCTAAAACTAATGGTCAAACAAAAATTATCAACAAACTATTGGAGACCTATCTATTTTTTTTTCCTCTGATCAACATACTCATTGGGTGAAATGGTTACCACTTGATGAATAATGTTAAAAATATACATACCATACTTCCATGAAGATGACACCATTAGATGAAATTTATAGTTAGCCACCACCTTATCTTTAGAATATGTTCCAGCCAACTCTAAGGTATAGGAAGATGATGTCACACTTAGTACATGTGCCATTGTCATTTGACCTCTCAAAGATAACCTTAATTTATAAAAAAAACAATAAGTGATAGGCTGACCAACACCACTCATAATGGTATTTTCTACTACTGACATGGTTTTTTACCATCTCCAACCTTATAAGCAGACCTCTTTAAGGATGAAGGGTAATAGTAAATTTGTACCCAAGTTTTATAGTCCTTATAAAGTGCTTTATAATATTTTTATTGTAGCATACAAGTTGGATCTTCCCTCCTCCAACATCCATTCAATTTTCCATATATAATGTTTGAATAAATTCATTGATCAACATTTTTAGACACACATGACACTCTTAGAGCTTGATAGTGAAGGATATATCCTTCTACAACCTAAATCCATCCTAAACATGCACTCCCTCTAACTCTATAATTATATTATCACCAAGATTTGGTAGTGGTGTAGCATGTAAACTGAAGATTTGACATGGGAACCCCTACTCTAATTATAAAAACAATTGCCTCATCTCAATATTTCAAGATAGATATTTATTAAGTGGGAGGGCATGTTAGGACCCCTTCATCCTAGATATTCTATTTTGTATTAGGTATTATTAATAAAATCTTAGATGCATATGATATTTAATTGATCCCATTTTTTTATTTTTAATTATACCATGTGTGGGAGGTAGTAGTTTTCTTGAATAGAATAACTTAAATATAGGGTTATGTAAAAGTAATGGACATCTATCAAATATTTTTTATTGAGTTGTGCTAAATTGAGGTTTCCACCTCGAAGAGTCCCCTGATACTTTGTAGTAAAGTTCTAGCATTTTCAATAAAATATTGTCACTCTTTCCATTTAGTAGATATTAGTTATATTCTATTGTCATATTAGCTTATCTACAAGCAATTTATTAAGAAAGTAATTGGTTCAATAAAGGAATAAATTAGGGGAAAATGAGCCCTAAATTAAATAATCTAGTTAGAATTATATTTGTGAGACTTTATTGGCCCAAATTAAATCCCTTTTTAAACCAAATATTTTTTCAACAAAGTACTTAATTTGGGATAATTAATCATTGAATCATATTATGTGTTTGAAATTAGATTCATAGGTCTTGATTACACCAATAGTTACATCATTAATTGAGTCAAATGATTAATTGGATAAATCAATGACTTAAATGGGAAAAATAGGTCCCCAAATGACATTATGTGTTTGTAATTAGATTGATGAGGCTTGATTATATAAAATTATATTTTTCATTGAACCAATTGAGTAATGAGTTCAATTATAAATTAATTGGATAAAATTGAAACCCAAACAACACTATCTATTTGTAATTAATTTTACAAGGTGTAATTGTAATTTCCATAAATTGCATCCCTCATTGAGACAAATGAGTGAAACATTTAATTAGGAATAAATTAGTGAAAGTGGAGTCCATATTCACATTATATAAATATATTTATGTTCAAGGAGATCGAATTCCCTAAATTTATAACTAGTTCAATCAAGGACTCAATTGAGAAAATTGAACACAAAGTCACATTATATGCTAGCCATTAGGTTCACAAGGCTAAATTTAAAATAATTATGTGCCTTATTGAAATAAATGAGTAATTTTTTCAATTAGGTCCTATTTTGGTTAAAATTAATCCCTTAATCATACTATGTTGTTACAATTAGAATCACAGTGCTTGATTGCCCTAGAGTTTGTTCCTCATTTAACCAAATGACTAATTGATCTAATTAATGACACAATTACAAAAATGTGAAGCCTAAACCAAATTATATGGTCATGATTATCTTCATGAGGATTGATTGGTCAAAATTATGTCATCCATTGAAAAAATCATGTAATTAGTTTAATTAGGGACTTAATTGAGGTAAATTAAGCTCAAAATTGCATTGTGTGGTCATAATTACTATCATGGGGGTTTGATTGGCCTAAATTATGTCCTTTATTGAACAAAATTCAAGTAAATATTTATACCATGGACTAAATTAGGTTAAATTTAGCTAAAAATCACATTATGTGGTCGTGTTAAGGTTCACATGACTCGATTGGACCAAATTTCATCTCTCATTAAACCAACTGACTAATTAGTTTAATCTAGAATCAATTTGAGAAAATTGATCCCCAAATAACATTATGTGATTAAAATTAGTTTAATGGAACTTAATTTCTAATAATTTTGTCCTTTATTGAACCAAAATTGCAATTCATTCAATCAAGGACTCAATTAGGAAAAATGGAGCCCCAAATCAAATTATCTAGTCAAAATTAGGTTCACAATATTCAATTTCCCCAAAATACATCCCTTATTGAACTAAAAGAGAAATAGGTTTAATCAAGGGCCCTATTGGGGAAAATTGAGTCACAAATCATGTTATGTGGTCTCATTAGGTTCACAGGGCCTAATTGGGCCCCAAATTATGTCCCTAATTGATCCAAATGAGTAATTGGTTCAATTAGGGACTCAAGTGGGAAAACATGAGTTCACATTGAAATGTGGTCACAAGTTTATAAAAGAATCACTAAATTCTATTTAAATATGAAAATAAAATCACCTTTAATAATACCCCAATATCAGCCCTTAGTGATGATAATAAATCTAGATACACTAGATTAGGTGCAATCAAATAAATTTAGGGAAATTTATCCATATATGAGAACCATATTTCAATTTATCATGATCAAATTCATTATTTGAGAAAATTATATTGAATTATGCCCCAATTAATTGTTTTCAGATACATGAAGGTAGATTTGAGCAACATCAAGCATGTTTGAGCACCAATTTTTTTTATTGTCATTAAATAGCATTATTTGAATTGATTAGGCCTAGATTAGCTATGATTTTCTATTCATTTTCACCCAATTGGTGCATAATTCAATCAATTTTTCAAATAATTAAATTGATCATAATAAAGTGATAAAAGGTGCTCTTGGGTGCTTAATTGGGGTTAATCAAGTCACACTAAATAAATTTATATTTGAAAATCATACATAAATACATACATATATGTATATATGTATATATGTATGTATATATATATATATATATATATATATATATATATATATATATATGTATACACACACACACACACACACACACACACATATACACACACACATACATATATATATACACATACATATATATATATATATATATATATATACATATATATATACATACATATATATATATATATATATATACATATATACATATATATATACACATACACACACACACACAGTCCCATTTAAGTTATTTTAGGTCCCTTGTATGCAACACTAAGTTTTTAATTTAAATTCTAATAAATAACTATATAAACAAAGCTATTAAAAATAATTAAGGACAAGCACTCTCAATTTCAATATCTATTCAAAAAAAATCATTACTAATACTAAATTTCTAGAGCTATATTTTGAAGTACTATTACATTTTCATGCTTGTGGCAAGGGTGAGCTAGGAGAAGAATCATATAGATATGCCTATCACCATTTCACACACATATGTATGTGGGATAACTACATCATCTTAAATCCCTTTGAGGGTCAGTAGGTAATACACAGTTACAAAGGTTTTTTTAGGCCATCTCAACTATTTATTTAACCTTGTTCCCCCCTTTTGTATTTTATGGAAATTTTGTTTATGTGCAAGAACTAGAGTTTTAATATTACAAGAGTGAAGATTACAATCACTTCATATATTATTCAATCATTCAGTCATCTTGCAAAAAATTAGGAAATATTCCAAATAGGATAATTTTCTCTTCATCCCTTTATATTTGTCATTGTACTTGTTGAATTCATTTTTTAAACTTATACTTGTCAACATTGTATTTTATACTTTTTTTATATAAATTCATACATTAAATACTCTAATTGAGGTTTATTATCTTATTAATCTAAATTTTAGATAAAACACATTGGTGAACCCACATACTATTGAACATTATCAAACCCTAGATACCCACTATGGTTTCAAGCTTCTCTTTCATGTTAGAGTAGGTTATTTACCTTATCTCATGTTTACCTAGGAATTTATTTATTCCCTACCACTTATGTGTGGATATTTCATTTATCGTATTTAATATATTATGAGATATTACATATTTATCTCTTAGATATTATGGGGATAATTTCTACTTATTTATATCCTTTAGGGATAGTTATCTATTAGTCATAGGTTTGATCTCTATCTTGATCTCTTAGTTATGATTGATCTCTAGCTTGATCTCTTAGTTATTATTGATCACTTATTTTTATCTCTTAGTTAGCATTGATCTTCCTTGCCTATATATGCAAGGCTCATTCATTATTTTTCATGGAAGCTTTAGAGATATAGAATATTTATCATTTTATGATCTATTTGTGTATAATATAGTGAGATATTTGAGCAATGCATCAATGGATTTTACTATGGTAATGGTTTATATATTTGACCCTAGGTGAGAGTTTTCTAAAAAAATTCATTTCCAAATCATAACATCCCTATTTTAAAAAGTATTAGAGTTTTTTGTTATTCACATTGATATAACTAGAAACATATTTTTGTTTAAAAAATTATTATATGGAACTTATGATTTATTAATTTTATTAAATATGGCATAAAATGAAACTGGTGTATCAAATTTCAAATTAATTTCTATATTTTGTCAAATGTATTATTATTTTTCAAAAATTTATTTCAGATTTAAAAAATACTTAATAGATATATTGCAAGTGTTAATTCATTATTTAGGGTTTTTTTGTGCCTTGATTGTGATCATTCTATTTTGTTTGGATCATATTTGATCCATAATTTTTTTTTCCAAAAACATATTAGAGGTTTATGTTCCTCACATTGATTTAATCGAAAACCTTTTTTTTGGCACAAATATTGTATGGATTTTATGAAATGTTTAATTTAATTTTCTAGTAAATTCTTATGTAAGTGTATAAAAATGCACCTATTTTTAAATTAAAATATTGGTTCCATTAAATTTATGATTTTTTTAAAAACCTCTTTCATATTTCAAAATTACATATAAATTTTATTTTAGTCATTGATTCTTTACTATGTACCTTTCAGGGTTTGTATGTGCTCATTATTCTTTATTTGGCCCATACCTAGTCCATAATAGCTTCATTTTCAAAAAAAAAAAAGATCTTTTTATTTCACATAGAAATAATTAGAAACCAGTTCCTGATTAGAAAGATATTACAGATATTTCTCAAAATTTATGATCTACAATGTTTAGTAAATACTAGTTAAATGACAAAGGGAAAAATTATTTTTTAAATAAGTTATGGGTTCTATTAATTCTTTGATTTTCTAAAAAACTCTCTCAGATTTAAAAAATAATTAGTATATATTTGTTAATTACTAATTATTTATTATGAATATATTGATCTCAAAGTGTAATAGAATGTTACTTCTTATTTCTTTATTTTTGTGTGGTCTAGGGTTTCAACTGAATTTTTGATCTCATAAAAATCATAAATTTATAATTCCTTACACAAAAATCTTTTGATTTTATTTTTCATTTTATTTTCTCTTTCTTTTTCTTGTTTTAGAAACTAAGTTATGGCAAGTTTTAAACTACATAGTGACTTTCATGAAGGGCTACATGTTATATGTTTATAGGAATTATGATGTGAGGGTTTTACCCAAATACTCATATCTATATTACAACACTAAACATGGAGTTTAGTTTTCACATGCATCACTATATATATATATATATATATATATATATATATATATATATATATATATATATATATATATATATATATATATATATATATATATATAGTGATGCATGTGAAAACTAAACTCCATGTTTAGTGTTGTAATATATATATATATATATATATATATATATATATATATATATATAATGCCTAGAGTCCCATCTTTACACTAATAGGAAGCCTGGGTGGTCACATAAAGTTGTGGGATAAAAAAATGACAAACTTGAAAACATTTTTTTTTGTTTGCAAAAGGTGTACACACATTTTTTCATAAAACCCATGCCTATATTTGCTTTGCATGGTGCCAAATCAAAAGGGTGTACACCCTTTTCCCCATAAAGGGTGTGTAACCTCTTCAAAAATGGCATACACCCTCTATGGGGCAAAGGGTGTATTCCCTTTATAGATTAAAAAAGGTGTACACCCTTTGTTAAAAAGGGCATACACCTTTATAAAACACAAATTTATTCCCAAATTATACTATCCTTCATTTCATTGTATGATTTTGGAACTTTCATTTTTTGGATCATCAAGAAGAGGACTGTATGCTTTAGCCTACCTTACATCTTGGTAACTTGATTCCACATTTCGATCAAGGTATTAGGTATGATTTTTTATTAAATTTTTATTTTAGGGTTTAAATTTATATGTATTTATGTTTAGTGTATTCAAATTAAATTTGTATTTATCTCATATTACTTGAATAAATTTTTTATTTTTATAAATATAGATACAAAAATCAATGGACCATTGCTTGAAGAAAACATTGAACAAAATTGTAATCAAAACCCTCAACATTTTGAATTCATAAAAGAAGTAGATAAATTATATAAATTTAATATAATGCAAAAAAATAACAATTTTAAATTATTATCAATATTTTACCACACTCTTCAATTCATAGTGCACACAATTCACTAGTCATTACATTGGACATTATTTTTAATGAAGTCAAAAATGTCACTTCCCAACTTAATGTAATGTTACATAAAAAAGAGTTGTTAAAAGAATATTATTATGATAAATTATCATATAAGGATGTTAAGAAAATGATAAAAAAAATAATAAGTGTGTGATTTGTCTGTTAATCCTGGAACCAACCAACCACCACCAATGAGCTACAAAAATAAGCATTTATTAGTGTGTTCATGTAGAGAGAGAAAATCGGGATAGGTGGTGGATGGTGTTTAATGAGCCTCTATGCAATAATAATGAGGTTCCATTATATTATTTGATAAAAAATTATTGTGAGTTTGTTATACAGTAAATCCCAACTTATTTTGACATGAAGGCCTCCAAATTTAGTGGATGTGGGTCCTTATTTAATTGACTTGGTGATATATGAGAACAAAATTACCTTAATCAAGTTCAAAGAAATAGAATGACAATAACGCATGATTTTATCCATAAACTATTACATCATAAAACACATATGAACACCCTTGAGGTGGTTACTAATATCACACAGGATATGATTGACCATGGGATGCATATACTAAGGAGTTATATATAGGCTACATGTGGTGTCACATCTAGTAGTGTCCCTCCTACTATTGGTGTTCATTTCTCTCTTATTAGTAGTGGAATAGTTAGTATTTATCCTATAGTTATTATACATCATTTCACATCATGTGGGAGGAAGTGTATTTGACATCCTACTCAATTTAGACATACATGGGTTACACCTATGGATACTATACACATATTTATGTAACTCACTAGTACCCGATAGTTTATACCATTTAGAATTGCTTCAACATGTCTTGATAATATTATAGAATGGTATATTACATCTACAATTTATTTTTCACCTCTAGACACCAACATGCCTAATTATATGTCATTTGTCATTGTTTCAAGACCTCAAGACACTAGCATGCCAAAGTAGATGTCAATTATATTTTCTCCATCACCTCATGACACTATCATATAAGAGTATATGCAATCTTCAGTTTCTTCACCACCTCCTATCAGCACATGACCAATTATGTAGGCCTAGTCTACTTCACCATCTATATTTGACACATAGGTTTAATTTTAATTATATATTTTTTATTTATGTAACATAATATTAAGTTTATATTTTAGAATATGTTTACTTAATTAACTAATATGTTCCTTCCTTAATTTTTTTATTAAATATGAGATCACCAATATCATAGCTACCTTATCTGGCTTATATTTTATTATTGAGGCTGTAATTAGCACTATAGTACCTACACTCAAATTGGGAAAGTTAAAAATTACATAAATTTTCTATATATTTGATGCATGAGCATCCTATGTGGATGACTCAAATTGATGTTTGATTAAGTAATTTTGGTGTAATTAGTATTTTTTAATCACTTGTAATTTTTATAATGATTATAAAGGTCTTACTTATGATTCATATCATGCACCTTGGAATTCTTTTTAAGTGCTTAGGAATGTTAGGATAAGTCAGTGATTCAAATTGGCACTTTCTCGCCAATTTACATAATTCAAAATTTTGAATTTGCTAAGCATGTTTAGGGAGTTTTTAAAACATTTAAAGTATAATTAAAGTTTCACTAATTATTAAACAATAAAAAATACCCCATGGATCATACCATGGGCCAAAAGGTCACCTTATACAAACAAGCAACCTGGATGCTTGTGTCAAGTTGCAAACTCACTTACAAGTGACCATTAAAAGTAGTTAGGGAAGTTAATTTTGATATAAAACTTGTAATTTTGGTTTTAAATTCAGTTTTTCAGATGTATTTTAAGGAGGGGATCTAGTCCCACAATAAATAAAGATTGAGATCTTACAAGTTTAGAAGAAGTGAAAAAACTATCTTTTTTCATATATGTTTTTTTTTATGTTCATTGTGATGCAAATGAGCAAAGAAGGAAGATATATTTATGTTGTGATTTTTATGATCACTCATATTTTTTGAGTTCAAATTTTATTTTTAAAGTATATCTATGTTTTTTTATTGTTTTGTTTCACATCATTTTGCATAGAACTCTATATAGTTTTCTTGAGCATACGCTAGTATAGGCAATCAATACAAGACATTGTGAAGGGTCATAGTAGAGGTGTTATAATGACTAATTAAAGATTAAAAATGGTATATATGTTTATTTTAAGCCTTATACAATGTTATCAGAGTATAGAAAACCTTTTTTTGGATATAATTTATCAAGATTGAGTCACAAACCTTGCATATTGTGATTGTGCACATAGAATTAGTCCATTAACATGATAAAGAGTGGAATAAAGGAGTTTTAAGATATTTATTAGGTTTTAAAAGGATATTTTTCATGATAAATACCTAACATGTGTCTGATATGAGGTATAAATCCTTTGAAGAGGTCCTAAACATCAAGATAGTGCCCTAGAAACCCTATAGACTAAGTCTGAGTGTGTAGTAAGCCAAAAATATTGATATCAAAGTTGAACAAAGGTATTTAAGAATCCATTTAATGAATTTAAATCATTTATTATATTCATAAATTCCTTCACAAATCATCATAGTTTATTGAAACCCTTTGTGGAAGTTAAAAACTAAAAAAGATAACTCTTAGGTCTTGTAGAGCCAAAACTAGGGTTTTGGAAAGAAAATGTAAATAAGAAACATTTCCATAATGAAATTACAAAAAAAATGTTAATATGAGAGGTATTAAAGTTTTATAATATATTCTTGAGTTTTGGATTCTATTCTGTATGTGATAGTACAATTGGAGAGGTCTATGTATGTGTAGGATCAAACAAGCCTAATTGGGCCTAAACAACAAGCTAAAAAGGGATATTAAAGTGGCTTATAAGAAGTTGTTTAGTGTGAATTTCATAAAAAGTGATAAAATATAAAGGGTACCTAAATAACTCATTGGTTTCTCAATAAGGCTATGTACACTTCCATATTATTAGGAATACTACCAAAAAAGGCTACTAGCCTGTGTTCTATGAATGTAGAGTTGTTTAGGAAGGTAAAGATGTTAGAGAAGAGTGAATTAAAGGGAATGAGATATTTTAAGAGATAATAATTATCATATAAAAGGTAATATATCCCATGAAATGGTTAGATCGTGCTTTAATCATTGAATAACCATTTAAGCCATTGTTAAGGAAGTACATTTTGACATAAAACAAAGTGTGAGATAATTGACCTATCCTCTACATCAATATTATTTAAATATTTTGAATATACCATATTTTTAGTATATAAGGAATAATTTTTATCTCTTTTTATCCCTCTCTTAATCTTTTTTTATGTACAAAAGGACTAATATTAATTTTGATTTATCTTAAATTAAGTTGAATTTTATTTGATTCATAATTGACCTATTTCTTTGTTGATTTTATAGATGATGAGAGATTATATGGGTACCACACATAGATCATATAAATATTTTAATGATGTTTTAGTTTCATCCCAAATCTCCCCAACAACACTTGATTCAAAAATAAAGACTAGTGATAAACATTGTAAAATTATTTTTTTAACTTTAAGCAATGATACTCTATGTCATATTTATATTTGTATGCACATATAGATCTAACCATATATGTATGTTCGATAGGATTATCCATAGTTAATATATTTATGGTCACATATCCCAATACAATCATTTAGGTTGTATGTGGTGAGTCTATAATCACCTGGTAGCAACATTTTTTTCATGGCAACGCTATCATTTTCCATATATCACTTTAATGTCTTAATTTTTTTATTTCATATGTTGTGTAGGTGCACATTTTTTTTCAGGTTGCATAAGAGACATTTGGTCCTTCACATGTTCAAATGAGAGTTTCTCCTCTTAATGATTCATGTAACACCACTAATTCTACATCTATGGAGAGGAAGAAAAATATATTAGGAGGTAATGAGGAGTAGAATAACTAGTTATTGTGCTAGGGGTAGTTGTAGACATAATCTCTTTTGTATGTTGATATTGATAAAATTGTATGCCTATATGGCACATTTTTTATATGTATATTATTGTCTAGATTGTATCTCGATATGTCCTATTTTTTATGTCATAATGACATAATTGGAGTACACATGTCCATATTATTTGACATATCTAGATGTGAAACATAAATGGTTATAATTCATGTACATATATTTACTTCTTATATATCATTATTATTATTTTAATATGTTTTTATTACATACATGTTATCCTTCTTGAAAATATTCATAAATGAAGAAATTTTCAAGCATGTTTGTGTGAATGTTCATGGATAGTTCAAATGTTTAAATTTCTTGAAATTTATGTATTGATGTTATAATGAGTACAATGTAGTTATTTTATTATACACATCTATATTATGATTGTTGAGCTATGTGATGGTTTCTTATCACTATCATATATTTCATTAAATAAATAAAATTATATTAATGTCCAAAAATGATACAAATTAATTCAATGGGACTAAAGGAAACAACCATTAACAATATAAAGTTATAGGAAAAGAGAACCAAATAAAAAAATAGAGATATATTTAAATTTGACTTTTTATATCATTGGAATAAATTAAAATTATGAAATTTACTATTCTTACACTCAATAGATCAATTTATTATAATAAATACAAATGAATATAATTCTTAAGTATTAAATCTAAAAAATTGTGGCATTCAACAAGATTCAAACTATGACACACATAATTAATAATAAGGCATATCCTCACAAAATAAGCTTAGATCCATCAAAATTGTAGAGATATCATGTATTCATAACATGTACTAATAAATATTAAACTTTACATTATAAGAACCTTCATTAATAGTTAATAGCCAACTATCATCTTCCTTTCTCAAGAGATATATCTTTGAAATGTCAATTAATGACATATATAACCATTTATCTCTAACTCTTAATGACATATATAATAATGGGGAGGCAAAGGTAGATGTTGGATGTGTGTGTGTGTGTGTGTGTGTGTGTGTGTGTGTGTGTGTGTGTGTGTGTGTGTGTGTGTGTGTGTGTTTAGATATAAGTCCACTTACCTTGCCTTATATCATGTTTTTGGTTGGATACCTTATAAAATACTTTATAATATGTCCTTGCTATTTTGGTGACTTGTGCATGAGTCAAGATGAGTGACCTTGTCACGAGCAAACAATTATTTAGTGTAGACAAATTAAAACTTTATTAGACTAAATATATTCTCAATTATTTTACCTTCATGTGTAGTGAAAACTTATATGACATTATTTAAGCTCTTTTTGCATTCTTAATGATAAACTAAAGGATCAACATTCCTTTAGATTATATTCATATTTCTTGTTAATGTGAAACAAATAAACTAATATAATTAGAAATGAGGGGGTAAAAAAGGTCTAAGAGCAAGATCCAATGAATATTAGAGACAAATCTCATTGAATGTCTTTGTCTATGTTTGAAGTGGAGGAATCATATATTTTGATTCAATGTATATGTACATATCTTTTGATTCACTCTCTAAGATAGATTTAATTTTTTATTAACATGTATTCCTACAGTTATAACTCTCTCCTACTAACTTGATTATTTCTCTAACTAACATGGACACACATTGAAGGAGATGTTTGAGGGATAGATACAAGTTCTTATCATTTATAATTGCATAGGAGAGTCATATGAGCACCCCATGGAGTATTTTTTCCACTTGGGATGAATGAGACATGATGACATGTTTTATCTCATAGCCAAATATGTCTTAAGGGACTAAAATTTGGTCAATGAGATGCATATTTTTTAAATTTCTATCCTAATGGATGAACCATCTATGAAGACACATATGAATGGGCACACAAATGGTTAAATGGACTCCATATGCTTTCAATTGGGTCCTGGGGTCAATAGTTGTAGTCAGCTAGACAAATCCTTGAAGAGAAGATTCTTATACATGAGTTATAAATTGGAGTGAGATTCAAGTGCATGTTGTAGGAGATCCATGAGGTGTAGAGGTGAGTCATCAATGCCTATAGTTTCATGTGGAAGTAATTTGATCACCCTCTAAATGATTATGTGCCACTGAGGATAAGGGAGACATGGTATTGTGTTTTCTATTGCAACCAAATGTTTCTTAACGGACCAAAATTTAGTCAATGGGAGGCATATCTTTTGACTCACTAGCCCAATCAATAAACCTTCTGAATGGGCATGTTTGTATAGGTGTATAAATATTATAATGTCTCCCCTTTGATATTTTTTAGGCCTTAGGGTTTAAATTTTTAGTTGGTTAGATAAATCTCTAGAGAAAAACTTCTTGTCACTTACTAAGAAAATCAAGAAAATTTATTGTACCAATCTAGATGAGGGAAACATGGAAACATGTTTTCTCTTATAGCCAAATATTTATTTAAAAAACAAAATTTAGTCATTGGGTAGCTATCTTTTGACTCACTAACTAAATTAATGAATCATCTTTACTAATATATCCAAATAGGCATATAAACACTGGAATAACCAATCTCTACTCTCTATTAGGCCCTGGGTTCAAAATTTGTAGGCATTTGGAGGCATCCCTAAAGAGAAGATTTTAGTTCCTAAGTGGGAAATGGATCAAACTTATGGCAAGTGTTTCAAGAGAACCATGATGGGTAGAGATGATTTTCCAGTACCTATAATTACATGGGTGAGTCTTATAATCACCTCTAAGAGGATTTCATGCCACCTGGGATGATGGAGACATGGATATGTATTTTATCTAATAGCTAAATGTCTCTTAATAGACTAAAAACTTGGTCAATGGGTATCATATATTTTTAATTTCTATCCCAAATGACACATCATCTTCATTCTCTCTCTCTCTCTCTCTCTCTCTCTCTCTCTCTCTCTCTCTCTCTCTCTCTCTCTCTCTCTCTCTCTCTCTCTCTCTCTCTCTCTCTCTCACACACACACACACACACACACACACACACACACACACACACACACACACACACACACACACACACACACACACACACACACGGGCATGTAAATCCTTAAATGGGAACCCTCCACACTCAGTCCTATCTTAGGGTTTAAAGTTGTAGGTGTTTGATGACATCCCAAAATAAAAGTTTCTCATTCCTAAGTGGGAAAATAGATGGAACTTCCAACATGCATTTCAAGAGAATTATGAGGGATAGAGATGAGTAGTCAGTGCTTAAAATTACATGGGTAATCAGTCTAAGCACCCTGTATAGGATTATGTGCCACTTTAGATGAGAGAGAAATGGTAACGTGTTTTCTCTCACAACCAAATTTCTCTAAAGATACTAAAATTTGATTAGCGGATAGCATATCTTTTGACTCACTAGACCAAGTGATGAACTATCTTCACCAACATGTCTGAATGGGTGTATAAATGATGGAATAACCACCCTATAATCTTTATTAGGCCTTAGGATTGAAATTTATAGGTTTTTAGAGGCATCCTTAAATAACCCCCAAAAAAATTAGAATTGTATATCAAAGTATATTTTGGATGTATGTCTAACCCAATTACCTAGCTTGATAACATAAGCAATAAACATTTAGTACACTCATGTATGCACAACTAGAATTGAAAGAGGTGAACTAAGGTAATTATCTAGAGTTAAATACATACAAAAGGTGTTATGGTTAAGTTTGTTACTTTATTACATGTTTCATGGGGTTCATGGCATATTGGTGTATGCATACACAAATAGGACCTAAGTGCCACATACTTCCACATAGGACGGTTTCTAAGTCCTTAACCCTAGGTAAATACCTCACTCTCCTTAGTGGGTTTTAGTTATACTTGAGGATGGTTAAGTTTAAGGATTATTTTAATTGAGAAGGATAAATCTAATATCCTAAGTTATCATTTAGGTTAACACAAGTTTATGTTAAAAGTACAGGTTACTAACCTTATATTTAAACATAACTCAAACAAGTAAACATAATTAGCAACCAAAATTCAATTCAACACATGCAAACTTATAATCATTCATGTAGTAGCAAATGTTATTTCATATAGAGAAAATAGATTTAAAATTCACAGCTTCATAGTGTTGTCGATCGAGGTTATAAATGCTTCATGGCCTTTGAGGTTACCACACCACTATTTAATTAATTCATAAATCATTTTTTAATAAAATGAATTCCATTATTTTAGATAATGTTAATTATATAGTTACGATCAACATCATTATATTATAAACATTCAAGACACAAATTCATATAACCATTAAATTGGCATAGCCAATGCTATAATATGAAACAACAAAGACTAAAACATTATTCATCTAAGGTGTCTAATCAATTAAACCTTGACTATCTAATTATTTCAAAAGAAGAAAACTTATGTATTCAATCAATAGGTAAACCATTTCAAATAAATAAATAAGAAAGCAATCAATTATTTTCATACATGTTCCATTATTATCTAAGTAGATGTATACCTAATAAATCATCACATTAAAAATTAAACTCATATTTCAAATAGACTAGAAGATGACAGTAAGTGATTTATAATAGTAGAATACAACATAATCAAATAAAATAGAATCCAATTGAGTTTCAAGTTGAGTGGAACCCAAATAAAATATTCTACTTAAGTAACTCTTACAATTTTTTTGTTGGACAAGCTTAAGGCAACGAGGTAAGTTCATCTATCGAAAGGGAAAGTGAAATCACATACAACCCAAGTAAAAAAATCAACAAGCATTCAGATTATAGTCTTATAATTATATAATATAAATGTAGACACCGAAATAGTGTCTAACCCTTGGTCACCTTCCCCCTTGGTCCATTCTTAACCCATTCTTAAACCATGCACTTGCTAATTTAAAAATTATAATTTATTATTAATATCCTCCCCTTTGACACATCACCTATAACACCTCGTCTGACACCTCACCTTGGAATATTTTCCACCCTATGACTCACCCAAGACCTATTCTTACTTCTCTCTAACCGCCTAACCAACTCTCGTGCGTATTTAGCCCAACCTTTGACATTCTCCAACGAATAGTGCACTTGGCAGATGGAGAACGGGCTTGGTGGCTCTTTTACCCATTCTCCACCTATTGACGTTAGTCAAATGTCGGCCGACGCCGACAGAATCGCTGACGTCGGTTATACTTAAACCAATTTTCTAACCCTTTGACGGGACCCGAATCAGAAATCGTTAATCTCTGGAGCTAATCACGAATCTCTAATCTTCTTCCGGTGAAACAAAGTTCTTGTGCTTTTGCTTTCTAGTGTTCTGGCTTCTTGGTGTTCTTGTGGGGATCAGTGTTCTTGACAGCGTTTTCTAGGCACTGAGGTCTTGCATCAGACATTCTACATAGGGATTACACGATATCTCCATCACCAGTGAAAATGGAAACACAGCTTCTGCACCTTTGCCAACTCGTATCACAACTAAGTATTTGTACTATTTTCATTTTAGTATCATTTCAAATATATTAGCATTCTGTCTATTGTCTATTCCAAGCATCCTTGACCCAACCTTCCCTGTTCTTCTCGGAGAGGCTGAGAAGCCGTCTCTCACCCCTTATTCCCTTTCCTTTGCCTCTGACACCCCTTTAGTCTCTCTTTAGACAACACCCTCTGTCCAATCAACTCAGCACAAGCTATCAGAGACCTACAAACCATCTTAAGACCAATCTAATCAACCTGACTAAATTTCTTTATGGAAAGGCTAAAAGGCTTTTTTCTTGCCCCTTACCCCTTTTCCTGACAACATTCTCAGTCCTTTAGACCTTAAGCAATCCCTCTGAATCCCTCATAGACCCTCAGACCCCAAACGAGACCACAATCCATTCTGCAGACCAAAAACCAGTCCTGAACCCGTCCCTGGCCATTACCCTGACTGACCTTGTCCATTACCCCTATCGACGTCGATAGTCTAACCGATGTCGGTGACATTTATGACCGACGCCAGCAATATCACCACCATCGGCGACTGTGCTAAGTAGATTGTAGCTTTATCAGGTACACATTTGCTTTCAATTCTTTCTTTTTAAGTGTTTTATCATTTCTCTTTTCTGTCTCTATCACATTCTATTTTAAACAGTGGATTGTCATCCTCCAAGAAGCCTTAGCGCTTCTAGGACCAAGCTTTTGCTTGGCAATCTACCTTCTTATCAGCTAACATTTTTTGTGTTTTAGTGTCTGTCTCTTTCAGGTGTCATCCTCCACAACCAAAGAGGAGTTCTCATAACATCTGGATTACGGTGCGTAGACTACATCCAGGTACATACAAGCCTTGACCATTTCTTTAAGTTTCTCATTTTCCCTCTTTGAATGTGAAAGCGAAATTGCATAGAAACATTTTGGCATGCCCGGTGGGACCCTTAGGGCCTTCCTTGGGTTCTTTTTTTCATTTAGGTGCATTAGGTTTCTCCCTCTTCACCTCTTTCTTCTTCTCTAAAAGACATCATAAGCAGGAATAAAAAGAACTTTTCTTTCTTTTCTTGCATTTCTAGACTAGTCAAAAATCATATTCTTCAAACCCTTTCTCAAACTTGTTTTCGTTCCAACTTAACATTTCAATTTGGGGCTTTAAAATATATATTGCATTCCATTTCTTCTTGCTTGCATTTCTTAGTCCACACTTAGTAATTAGTAAACCGCATATTGAATTAATCGTAGATCACTTGATGTTACACAACCAAACCACGTGCACTAAATTAAACATCAAACTCACTTGAGACAAGGCCCGACTGGGATCTCATCACCCAATGGATACCTTACCCATCTTAGTGATCCTACTTGGATTTTACCACCAAGGGGAAAGCCCACTATGTTCTCTGGTAGAGTCTAATCTATAGGGAAAGTATATTTTGGCTAAGCGAGACCAGCTAACCACTGGAATCGTGAAGTGAGGGGAGCTTGCTCCTTAGCACCAGGCCAAGTACGGAACCTAACACAGACTTTTGAGTGCCTAAACATACCTGAAACCAACTTTAGACTACCTCTTTTAGGACCCTTCTAACAGCCAACCTCCTCAAACATCACTTTAAGGCATAAAGCCACACAATCCTAATAAAATTATTTCTAGGGATTTAACGCTTAGGATCTGCCTGTCTTCATCTTATTTTCTATTTTTATCTATTTTTTTTGAGCTGATAAGGACGTCTTCTTTATTTCCAAAAACTTTTTTTCTGAGTTTCTAGAAAACACAGTAACCGACATCGGTTTTGTAACCGACGTCGGCAACTTTTCTCCACTGGCATCGGTCATCTGATCAACATCGACAGACTTCTTCACCGACATTGGTTTTTATACCGACGTCGGTCACTGTCCAATCTTTTTTTCCCAAAAATAGCAAGCTTAAAATCCAACTTACTTGCTATCTTAAACATCCATTCTGAGTTTTTGAAACTGAAAAAACATAGTTTTTTGAAACTTGACCCTTTCTTGCCTTGAATGGTTTTGACACACAGTCAAACCAAGGCTCTTCTTGACCATGCTAGGCAACAACTGCTTCCACCTTCACCATCTATAACCAGTCCTATAATGGAGTTCCACTCAGAGACTGAAAGAACTTCTACTCGCCCAACCCCGCCTCAGACTCCTATTGTCCCAGAAGGGGACCAAGATTTTGCACAATTCTTGGACCTTAACGTCAAAGCCTTATAGCACTATCTTGCGCATAGACAAATGCGAGACTCCCTAGGCAACCCAATCTATGGGATGCTGACTTCCTTAGTTGAGACAAGGATCACATCAACAGCATCTACAAGTCAACCTATAGACAATCAAGCCAACACCTTGACTAATAACCCAACCGTGTCCTACCTTCAAAATTTAACCTCTCCTTCTAGACCTACCTCCATGGGGGTTCCGGTACTCCCTCAACCTCAAACTACTCAACCAAATCCCACACCTTTCCAAAACCTACTGGTCTCTATCCCCCTACTCTTGCACCTATCAACACAAGAGTAACTGTCTACCCTTCAACAAGCGTGGCTACTCCTCAAGCATCCTTGACGGCCCCTATCCAACTTGTGCCTACCAACCCCATAACACAAGTGCCCTTGGCTTCAACTTTCGCTCCAATAACCAACTACCCATATGTTGTGTCTATGCAACCAACCACGTCATATGCCCCTCTCAATATCTTTCAAGCACCTTATAATCTAGGGGGCACTCCACCTGCCAATCCATCAGTAGATATCATCAAAATGCTGATGGACAAGATGTCTAGCCTAGAGGCCTCCGTTTCTAGCTCACGCAATGCTCTCTCATACGAGAAAATTTGCAATGAGCCCATTCATCCTTTCGTCCTGATTAGGCCATACCCCAACCAGTGGGAACTTCCCAAATTTTCTCACTTTCAAAGCAAGGAAGACCCACAGCAGCACTTACGGGCATTTAGACATGCCTGTTACCTTATTGCCCATGATGATGCATTGCTCTTACGCACGTTTCCTATGTCCCTTTCTGGTGCT
The DNA here is from genome assembly GCA_037957365.1 of Torreya grandis. NCBI lineage: Eukaryota > Viridiplantae > Streptophyta > Pinopsida > Cupressales > Taxaceae > Torreya > Torreya grandis. Next base: position 116,135 of record JARHVA010009515.1, read on the forward strand.
GCGCTTGACTGGTACAGCTCTATTGCCAGCCATTCCCTCTTCACATCTACACAGCTGGCTCAGCTCTTTCTTGATCACTTCTCCATTAACATCACCAAGAAGGTCTCGATCACGAACCTCTATACTATCTGCCAATTCGAGGACAAATCTATAGCTAACTTCGTTGCTCGCTGGAGAGGCCTCATCAATCAACTCTCCTTTTCCTTACCCCAACCTGAACTTATTGAACTTTTCTCTCGAGCCTATGCCAAACATATTTCTTCCACCTTACGGGTTCAGACCTTTTGCACCTTCGATGAAGCCTTCACGATGGCCTGCAAACTTGAATTACATGCCGTCAAGGAGAATAAAGTCAAGTTGCGGAGCAATAATCCCAACTCTAAGACCAATGACTCTTCTTCTTCTAAACCTTCATCATCCAATCCTAAGTCTAAAGCTTCAGCTAACGCTGTAGTCATTAGACCTTCGTCCTCTTCAACCAATCAGCCTGAGCCATCCACATCTCAGAGTGCCACCTGTCAATTCCAGTAGAGATACGTACAATGACAGTATACTCCTCTCAGAGAATCATACGCGTCTATACTGGAAAAACTTGTTAGACAGGGGGTTCTCAATCTCCCCTAGATTTGACCACCTCCACAATTTGATCCCTCACATGCCATCCCTACGTGGTATAGGGAAAACAACTTCTACAATTACCACTGTGTCAAAGGTCATGACACGGGTAACTATAAGACCTTTAAAAACATAATCCAAGACATGCTTGAAAAGGGTGACCTCGTTCTAGATAATCTCAATGCACCTCCTAATCAGGGCATCGACATCTTCAAGCAACCATTCCCCAATCATCCATCGACCCAAAATAATGTCCAAACCTTGATTGACAACACTCATGAACACGACATTCGAACAGTCAATACAGTCTCGCCCTTCATCCCCGACCAACCTCAAGAGGTTAGTCCATCTATTAGTCCATCATGTGTGGATGAACCTCTTTCCCCGGTTAGTTCTCCGTCAACCTCTCTCATCTTGGAGGATGCCTCAACCTTACCGGCACCACCGGTCTCACCATCCTCCTTCCTACTGCCTATGGAGGACCTGACCTTACCTACTCCTCGACCGCAAGTGGAGGGCACCATAATCCCTTCCCTTTACCCACTTGAGGAGCCACATTCTCCAGTTCCTTCTCCACCAAGAGAAGAACCTGACTCTCCATCTTCTTCGACCAACGACAATCCAGTTATAACTCTCACACACCTTGGGTCCGAGACTACTGCCACACCTAACACATCTTCTCAAGGACCCAAACCTCATCCAACAACTTCTCAACCATTCTCTCAATTAGTAGAGAAATTAGAACTTCTCCCTTCAAGGAAAGTGGAGCATCAGGGATTGTGGGAGCATCTTAAAGCTCTTCAACATCCCCATGCTCTCTCGTCTCATGCTACCAATCCTCCCAAGGCAGAATCGCCCAAGACTCTCAACAAAGACCAGACTCCCGCTTCTAAACCTACATCTACCCCATCTAAACTGATTAAGTCACTCAGCGTTCGCCCTGTCTCTACCCTAACTCACCCGTAAGTGAAGGTGGACTTAGACCAGACCTCAACCAATAGTAGTCTTCCAACCAAGTCAAAGAAGACTGCCAGACCACAGAAGCGAACCCTTCCTCCACCGTCAACATTACCCTCCATTTTAGGCCCTCATCCTTCTACCCTAATCGGAGTGCTCCCTACTCCGACCCTTAACCAACACAAATTACCTCCATTACTTCCTTTGCCATCCACAAGTTTACCCCCTCTCAAAAATTTGGCACCTCTCACGAAGAAAGTGCCGTCTTTACATGTGGCCGCACCACCAACCCAAAAGGTGGTACGGAAGCCTTCTTCAACACCTCCCAAGCAAAAGTCACTAGCGCGTCATGCATCAACAAACACGGACCCCTTAGTAGGTTCATATGATTTGATATTATGCCAACTATTGCAGAATTCTAGCATAACCCTTCCATCCATCAAGCCATTCCAACCCCTCAGGTCAAAACCTTCCTAGTTCGACGATACGAAGATTTGTTTATACCATCGTACGCCAAGACACGATACCGAGACTTGTTGTGTCCTCAAGGTAGTCATTCACCGCTATATGGAGAAAGACACTCTTCTCCTTGAAGACACTCTTGACCGACCTTCGACACCTTCCCAACCAACCTCTTCAACCACATCAACATCTCACCAGCAGGCCATAACCCCTTCTTCACTTCCTATCTTTGAAATCAATGCTATCCACATAACCACTAGGTCACAAAAGGACAAGGCGAAAGAAAAAGTTGCTATTCTTTGGACCTATCCTTTTGTCCAGTCACCTCAACCACCAAATCCCAAGATTTCCATCTTAGGTGCATCCCAACCTCCTTCTTCAGAGGCAATCAAAGACTCTATGATAAAACAACTTCACCAAACACCTGTGAAGATGACCTTATATGACCTTATCCAAAGCTCTCCCCAGCATCGTCAAGCTCTAATCAAAGCCTTACAGGCAGCAGAAGTCCAACCTGAAGACCCTCAACCACTAGCTGCCCTAGTCCATTCTTTATTCCCCGTCGCCTCTATCACTTTCAGTGATTCTAAAATTCCTACCTCTACCTTGGAAGATCAAGATGTTGCCCTTTTCATCATAGCCTACGTTGATCGAACCCATATTAAATGAGTTATGATTGATGGGGGTGCCAGCATTAATATCATTTCTACCCATGCCTTTGATCAATTGGCTCTTCCCAAAAATTGCGTATCAAAAACCGACGCAATCCTTAGATCCTTTAATGACACCATCGCTAACACTATTGGCACTATTGTCCTCCATATTCACGTTGGTCCACGCACAATCCTAGAGCTCTTCTACATCATTGAGGGAGAATTCCAATATAACATGCTATTAGGGCGACCCTGGATCTGCGCCATGGCTTGCGTCCCTTCAACACTTCACCGTTGTGTCAAATTTGAACACGACAAACAAGTCCATGTCATTCCTGCTGACCCATCCCCTTTTAAGACTTGTAACACAACCTATCGACCCAATGACATTCTTATTCCTCTCAAGGCACCAACCCAAACATCGTCTCCATCCACAGAAGCATCAACTAGTACACAAACAGTGGTTGCCATCACATCACCTTCTCAATTAACAACCAAGGACCCCATGGATGATATCTTCCAAAGACTTTCACTGGGGGAATATCACCTACTTACTCTAGACATGTTCCAAACTCCTCAAGAATATGGACAGCTTCATCAAAATCCAAGCTATGACTGTCGGATCAGAATGGTCATTCCTTATGGTCCTCCTAGCCTTCGAACCAATCTCGTCTATGGGGGGTTGGATCAAGCTCCTACTGACTCAAATCCTTCCTCCTCACCTCAGCTATTCACATCTGATTTCTCCTTTCTTGGCAACCCCACCTTTGCACATACCTACCTTTATAGGTGTGCATGGAAGGGTTTTGGCTTTGGGCGCTACGAACAAGGCTCCCATCGGTCTATCGAACAACCCAATGACGATAATGCCAAGAAACGATATGGACTGGGTTTTCAAGAACCCACTGAGGCTTCCGCAAACCTTTGCCCCGAACCCACCATCAACTAATTTCTTCCAAACTCGCCTATTCTTCCATCTTCACCTACGGAGTCGGTGGTTTCCATCCCTCCTAGTTTTTTTTTCATAAACACCATCTACTTGGAACCCCTAACCTATCAGCTCAATGGGGTTTCCAGGTCTCTCCCTCTTATTTATCCCAGCATGATAGATGATGAATCGACAACCATCAACACTGTCCACTGCATAGACAATGATGCCATTCTTACCTATATGGGTGTCGATGATTCTTTCATTCAGCGCTCTCTCCCTTCTGAAACATAGGTTATGTTAAATGAATCAACCATTGACATTAACCTTTCATCCTCTGATGTTCCTCATGTCTTAAATATTGGTCAATCTTTAGACACCTAAGAGCAGATCGACTATACCACATTTCTCTCAGACAATCGCAAAGCCTTTGCCTGGACCTACGCTAACATGCCTGGCATCGACCCTAACATTGCCACTCATAACACCGTCACAAACCCAGAGGCTAAGCCTGTTAGGAAAAAGCTTTGAAAAATGCATCCTCGTGTTGTGCTCCTTGTCAAAGAGGAGCTTCAGTGTCTTCTCTCTGTTTCCTTCATCCAACCCATCAATTATCTGTAGTGGGTATCTAACATTGTTTCTGTCACCAAAGTGACTGGGGGGATCTGAATCTGCACGGACTATCACGACCTTAACCTATCCTGTCTCAAAGACGACTTTCCTCTTCCAAACATTGACCAACTTGTTGATCTTACGACTGGCCATGAGATGTTATCACTCATGGACAGATTTTTAGGATATAACCAAATCTTGATTGCACCAAAAGATCAGCACAAAACCACCTTCATTACACCATAGGGAACTTTCTACTATCGGGTCATGCCTTTTAGTCTAAAAAACACAGGCGCCACATATCAACGTGCCATGACTTACATCTTTCACGATCTCCTCCATAAAATCATGGAGGACTATGTAGATGACCTGCTTGGCAAGTCTAAGCTTCGTCGTGACCATTTGACTATCCTCAAGATCATCTTCTCTCGTCTTCTTTAGTATAATGTTCGTCTTAACCCCAAGAAATGCATCTTTGGGGTCCTCTCAGGAAAGCTCCTGGGATTCATTGTCTCTCTTTGTGGCATCGAGATAGATCCTGCCAAAATCCATGCTATCCTCGAAATGCCACCTCCAACTAATCTCAAGCAACTTCGCAGTCTACAAAGGAAGCTCCAATCCATCCATCGCTTCATTTCGCAGCTTTCTGACCGCTGCCAACCCTTTCATCACCTCCTTAAGAAGGACGTCTCCTTTAAATGGGATAAAGATTGCCAAGAGGCTTTTAAAGCCCTCAAACGCTATTTGGTTTCTCCACTAGTCCTTATTCCACCAAAGGATGACCAACCCTTCTACCTCTACATCTCAGCAACCAATCATTCATTAGGTGACATGATCACGCATCGAGATGAGCAACACCGTGAGCAAGCGGTCTACTACATAAGCCGAACACTTGTCGACTATGAAACTCAGTATACTCATACCGAGAAACTCTGTTTGGCATTAGTCTTTGCCACTACCAAGCTTCGTCACTATCTTCTTAATCATAAAACCTTTGTCGTCACTCACACTGATCCTCTTAAATACATTCATTCCAAGCCATATCAAAACCAACGTATGGCTCGTTGGCTCATGCTTCTTGCCGAGTTTGACTTAGAATTTGTCCAGCAAAAATCTATAAAGGGGCAAACAATCGTTGACCAACTAGCGGATGCCCCTCTTCCCGACAATCAACCTTCTCAGTGCGAGTTTCCCAATGAATCTATCGCCACTCTCTCGACTGATGACACATTCTACCAAATGATGATGTTCTTCAACGGCTCCAAATGTCAACTCAGTGGGGGTGCGGGGGTCATCCTCATCCCACATGAGGGTGAGCCCATGCCCCTGTCTTTCAAACTCGACTTTGAATGTACCAATAATATGGCTGAATACGAAGCCTTAATTTTGGGACTTCAAACTGCCCTTTCTTTAAACATCAAGACCATCAACATCTTCGGTGACTCACAACTTGTCGTCAATCAAGTCAATGGTTCATATCTTTGTAAAAACAAAATTTTACAAAGGTACAAGCACCGTGTTGACACCCTTCTAGCATCTTTTGACCATTACTTATTGCAGACTGTCCCTCAATCTACGAATAAGTTTGCTGACACCATGGCTTCCCTCGCCTCGCATATTCCTTCTTCATCATCATCCTCATCAAGAATTTATGTCATGGTACATCGCGTGCCATTGCCTTCATACATTTCCACTGACATCAACCTCATCCACACCATAGACTCTAGTTCACAAGATGTATGGTATAAACAACTTGAGGACTACTTAACTCATTTTATCATTCCTCCCAACCTCTCTAGCAATGCACGATGAGCTTTCATCAAGCGCACCACTCGCTATACTATGCTAGGGGGCCTTCTCTATAAAAGAGGTTTTGACGGCCTTCTTCTTTGCTATTTAAACTCCACTAAAGCCTCTCATGCTGTTAAACAAGCCCATGACGGGATTTGTGGTGGACACTTCAGTGGTAACTCGGTTGCCAAGTGCATCCTTCGCCTGGGTTATTATTGGCCCACTCTTCATCAAGACTGTAGCGATTATGTTCGGCGTTGCATCAAGTGTCAGCAGCATGCTAACTTGCTTCATCTCCCTAGTCACGCCTTACAAGTCACTCAATATTTTTGGCCTTTTTCACAATGGGGCTTAGATCTCATCGGCGAGATTAACCCTCATTCGTCTCTTCATCATCAATCCATCATCACTGCCACCGAGTATTTCACTAAATGGGTGGAAGCTATTCCTCTCATCTCCATGAAAGCCAACAAGATTGTCGACTTCATCAACACCCACATCATCTGTCGTTTCGGTGTACCTCACAAAATCATCACCGATAACGGAAAGTCTTTTAAAAATAAAACTGTCCAAAAACTTTGTGACTCCTTTGGCATTAAACTCAGTTTTTCTTCGCCTTACTACCCACAAGCAAATGGGCAAGCCAAGGCTTCTAATAAAATCTTAACTAAAATTCTCATGAAGATGGTCAACGACACTAGAAGGGATTGGCATGTTCAAATACCCTTCGCTTTGTGGGCCTACCGCACTAGCATCCGAACCTCTACAGGTGCTACCCCTTTTTCTCTAGTGTACGGGATAGAGCCTGTCTTACCTCTCAAAGTACAGATCCCGTCTCTTCGCAATTCACTCCATGACATTCATTCTAACGATGACTTTCGTCAAGATCGATTAGCTCAACTTGAGTTACTCGACGAACATCATCTTTCTGCCCTCAACCATCTCCATGTCTATCAAAATTGCATCAAACGAGCCTATAACAAAACTCTGAGAGAAAGAGATTTCAATATCGGAGACCTCATCCTCAAAGAGAACCAACATGTGACCAATATGGAATGGAGTAAAAGAGGCAAATTTGCTCCTAATTGGCTTGGACCTTATATCATCATGCACAAGTATGGATCAAGGACTTATCGTCTGTCTTCTCTTGAAGGCCAGCTAGAACCTGAGCCCCTTAATGCTTTGCATCTGTGACCATTCTACTGTTAGTCGAGTACTCATCCACTTGACATTTAACTTGAGCTCATCCCTTGAGCAATCCCTATCCTTTTAATCCTCAATCCTTTCCACCCTTTTTCCCTTAACAAAATCCTCTATAACCCTTTTATGACGTATGGATGCTTCGTCCTAATAAAAGGGAGTCCTTGACCTTCTATAGTCTTGTCCATGACTCAACATTCTGTCAAAACTAAATCAAGATGTCAAAATATCCAAAGTCACAAAATCAAATTAAAAAGCAGACTGCTCCCTCGAAGGACAGCTGTACTATCATTGCTATAGCTAATAGACTGCTCCCTCGAAGGACATCTATTCAAAAGCCCTTAAATTTATAAAGCAAAATATAGACCACTCCCTCGAAGGATGGCTATGACTAAATCTTGATACAAATAGCACTTTCTTAGAAGCTTCCCGCATCGATCAGCTTCATAAATGACCACAAAACAAGTGACATCTTTATTTAGACTTCCTGCATTGATCAGTCCGCTCTAAAAAAAAAATGGGTCATGGACTTGACTTGTAGTTGTCTCAGGGTCTCCTATAAAAAGGGGCAAAGTTATCCCTACTCTAAAATGGGTTACCCTCTCCTCCTATCCCATTACCTACTCAAGAGACTTCGAGCTCACTTTAATGTCGAAGTGATTCGATTACTACTCTAACATAACTCATGGTCAACGATGCAACGCATGAATAGGGCTCTTGGTTCTAACAACCCTTATCTATGCTGTCATTTTGGTCCTTGTCAATAAAAGGGTGCTTATGCCTTTTACTTTCTACCTACACTTTGGTCACATTCAACCACATCACTTGTCAAAACAATTCAACCCGACTCTTTTTTAACCACTCACATAGCCTAATCATTCTGGTTTCCATAGACATCAACACACATGGAAACTATCAACCACACAATTTATGTCAAGCATAAACCATTACTTGCTGAAACATAAATCAACTTGCAATTCATTTTTAGCATACATCCATCATGAATATGGATAGTTTCTAAGGGATGAAAAACCCTGACCAATGTTACAGAATACACCACTTGGAAAAGGCTATAGCATCATCTTCTCCTCATCATTTCAAAGCATGTACCCTCAGACATATGGGAAGTGTTATATCATTATCATGACCAAAATCAACCACTTCGATCTTTTTCCTCCCTCTTGGGAGAACTACATTGGCTTGAGGCCCTAACGACAGGGGCTATGTAGGCAGCACTCAGTTGACATGGGGTCTTCTGGGGTTAGCTCGGCCATTCCTTCATCGCCTTTCTTCCATCGCATTCTTTCGTCACCTGCCAATCACATCACAAACAATCACATATTTTCATAATCATTAACATTAATCATTTTCATCCATATCATTAATCATTAATCCTAATCATACATCCATCATCATATAAACACAATAATCTCAGCATCATAATCCTAAACATCAAATCAAAATATGTATCAAATCAAAATAACATACAAACACATCCATAACATTTTTCATAACACATCCATGATCAAAATCACATCATATATATATACATCAATGTTTTATACAATTGCACAATCTATGCCTCTATCTCTCTCTCATACATCTCACATCAATGGCTTGCAGGCTGGTATATACATCAAAAATAAACATCATAATCTGCCCTCAAGGCTGTGGCTGTGGTGGTGGTGGTGGTGGCCGAGAAGATGTTGTATCCTCTCCCCCCTCTGATCTATGTCATCTGTGAGACCCAAAAGCCATCGCTCAAGACATAGACCTCTGTCGACTCTGCTCTGCCCTCATCTCAGAGTATCATTGTATCTGAGGGAACCCACTGATGGCCCTCTCATAATATGTGATCTCATATAGCGCATCACTGTATCTAACTAGAGATATAGTCTGCGATGGACCCATCAGACCTGCTGCCATGCCCTGCACTGAACCCTGTGGCTATGAAAACTCTGGTTGCACTAACACTAACTATGTGGGCTGCTGAGCTAGTTGCTAAGGTGGATACTGCATCGAGCCATGTCCTCTCAAGCCCTATCCTACCGATGCCTGTGCCTGGGCTGCAGCCAACTGACTCTACAAAATAGTGATCTGTCCTGTCAAAGCAGCCACTCGACCTGTCAACCCTGCCATCTCCTCCTATAAACCAGTGACCTGGCTCTCCAAAATGGTCACTCATCCTCATGTTGCATCCCTCTCCTAAATGGTAGAATCTCTCTCTTGTCAGGCCACATCCCGCTCCTTGATCACTGCCTGTAGATCAAGTTATGGTCCCACCTGCACCCCTGTATACTGACCTGCCCACCATGTCAAGTAGGCCTCTGAACATCTTGGGTCAGCTATCCCAGGTCCTATCGGCAACTCCTCAAAATTTGGCCCCTCTGTCTACTCTGGCAGTGGGAGCGGTGCCTCTATATCATCCCACCTGTACTGTGGGAACGCGAGAGGTACATCTTGTAGCAACCCATACTGACACCGCACTCTCTCTACTAGGATCCTCTCAAGCTCACCAACTCACCTACCTCTGACCCATCGCATGATCTAAGTCCCAACCAGCTGCTCTCCCTAATCTCTGAATGCTAGATACACCAAATATGGTCTCTAGATGATATCTATAGGGATCAGGGCCTCTAGTACCCCTCGGTAGTGGTCAATATCCCTAACCACTCCATCCACTTGTGTTTACGCCATCACCTCGCGCCATTGCCTGAATCTGACCCTAAAGCCGGCCTGAATTGCCACTGGGAGGCCAAGAGGTCATGTGACCACGATGTGCTCGTAAGCCCAGCAATGCAGAAGGTGGCCGACACACAAGCTGTACCGCCGCCACCGACTAATGCCCCACAGCTCTCTGTATACTTGAGCCAAAAAGACTGGTGCCCAAGTGAACACTGTCTACTACTTTATCATATCTGTCAAAACTCCAGTCATAGCGACCAGAAACTTGCCTCCCTCTACATCTGGCAGTGCATAAATTGTGATGCCTATCATCATTAAGATCGCCAATCGATATGCATCCTTGTCCACAGTGTAAAGGGGTTCATACGCAAAACTGGTTGAGTGATAACTCGCCTCAGCTGCATGCTCTCCAAACAATGTCACCATCTGAATATCATGTGCCTCTCTTGAGCACGCATATAAGTCTGCTCTATGTACCGGTAGCCACAAAATCTGGTATACATCCTCCATGATCACGGTCATCTCCCCTGTCGACAAGTGGAAGGTGTTGGTGGAATGATCCAACTGCTCGATCAGAGCCACCATCAGGCTCACGTCCCTCGCCACCCGACAGTAGCATCGCAACCTGCCTAGTCCCACTGTGCTCATCTGTGCCCACTCCTCCCATGTGATGTCTCGATGCATCTACATCAGCAATGTCGGCAGTCGATCTTACAGCATCAAAGTCTACCTTGCTTGCATCCACCCAAGTCAATCTCATGTTAAAAATTTCCCTCTTCTTTCTATTTTGACCAACCTATTTGACCATCTACGCCTGACTTGACCTTCGAAAAGCCTTTGGTGTAGCTTCGACTCCTCGACTTGACCATTTTTCATCCCTCTTTTGATCAGGTAGCCATCAACATCAGTTAGCGTGCTAGCGACGGCACTCACCTAACCGACGTCGGTCACTTAGTGACCGATGTCGGTAGGTTAGTGACCGACGTCGATCGCTGGTCAGCCGATGCCGGTGAACACGCCAACGTCGGCAACTAGTTCAGCCCTAGGGCTGAACAAGGCGAGCCCTAAATTTAGGGCTTCCCCATTTCTACCCCCCAACCCCCCCAAAACCCTCTCAATACCTCCTAACCTATCCTAGATCCCTCCCCTATCTTCCTAGCTACCCTCCCCCCTCAATTTCTGCCTATATTAACAAAAATTTCAAAAAACAAATCAAAACAAAAATCTAACCAAATAGGGCTTAGAGACCCTCCTACCTCGTCTCGACATTGCCGGCGTGGTGGCACGATGGGTGTTGCTGGTGGTGGACCTCCCACAGGTCCTCTACTACCCTCTACCATCACTTCTGTGTCAAGCTCCTCCTGGCCCACACGCATCTCTGCAGCCTCCAATCTCTTTCCACGCATCTCTCTCTCTCCACCAATGTTTCTCTGACACCTCACACTGCTCCTTGGTCAATTTAATGTCACTTTCACCCACTTGGCTCTAGAGCTCTTTTCTCTCAATCAACCAAATCACAAATGACTTCTGGTCGGCCGCCAATCCAGTTTTGTCGGATTTGGCAAGCCGCTGACGTCGGCATAATCATGCTCTAGTCTGCCAACGTCGGCCGATATCCTACCGACATCAGTCCCTTTATGTCTCTGATGTCAGTTTTATCACTGACATTAGCAACTTTCAAACCTCCTTTTTTCATCATGTTGCCCCACAAGTCATGTCCCCAATCAGTCAGCCCTCTAGTACACATCATTTTGGCCCCCTGGGGCACACTTGAGATCACTTTTGCCTCCATCCATCAACCACCAGACCTTGGAGATCATGACCATCTCCTCTAACCGCGACTACTTCCAAAGCGATATTGCCTTGGTTGTTTTTGCATGAATGCTACCTCATGATTGGTTAGCAAAATTGTGTGCACACTTTTGACCTTCACAAGTATAGGATCGCAAGACGATTGATCCCCACTACTTGTGACATTTTCATGTTTTCAGAAGCACTTCCTGAGCTTGGAATACCTGGCACACGATGACCATTGGAGCTTCAGCTTAGATTGAATAACCCAATCAACAGACGACTAAATGTTGGGGCCTGATTATTTCAATTTTGGCACTCCTTGACCCTTGACCTGCGATAATTTGACTTGACCACCCTCGTGAAGTGGTGTACGCGCAATCACGACTTTTACAGCATTCTCACTCTATCTTCACCCCTTTTTCATCCAATCTTTGTCAAATCAGCACCCAATTCTACGTTCCCTTCTCTCGACTCCTGCTTTGAGGGGGAATACCTCATCCATAATCAGGGCAACCAACCCTCTTATTTTTGTCTTGTAGTTCACTTAAACAACCAACAAGACGAAATTAATCTTATCCCATACCTGGGGCAACCAAATCTTGTTTTTGTCTTGCAGTTTGTTTAGAGCAACCAACAAGACAAAAAAGGGCAAATGTAGACACCGAAATAGTGTCTAACCCTTGGTCACCTTCCCCCTTGGTCCATTCTTAACCCATTCTTAAACCATGTACTTGCTAATTTAAAAATAATAATTTATTATTAATATCCTCCCCTTTGACACATCACCTATAACACCTCGTCTGACACCTCACCTTGGACTATTTTCCACCCTATGACTCACCCAAGACCTATTCTTACTTCTCTCTAACCGCCTAACCAACTCTCGTGCGTATTTAGCCCAACCTTTGACATTCTCCAATGGATAGTGCACTCGGCGGATGGAAAATGGGCTTGGTGGCTCTTTTACCCATTCTCCACCCACCGACGTCGGTCAAATGTCGGCTGACACTGGTGGAATCGCCGACGTCGATTATACTTAAACCAATTTTCTAACCCTTTGACGGGACCCGAATCAGAAATTGTTAATCTCTGGAGCTAATCATGAATCTCTAATCTTCTTTCAGTGAAACAAAGTTCTCATGCTTTTGCTTTCTAGTGTTCTGGCTTCTTGGTGTTCTTGTGGGGATCAGCATTCTTGACAGTGTTTTCTAGGCACTGAGGTCTTGCATCAGACATTCTGCATAGGGATTACACGATATCTCCATCACCAGTGACAATGAAAACACAGCTTCTACACCTTTGCCAACTTGTATCACAGCTAAGTATTTGTACTGTTTTCATTTCAGTATCATTTTAAATATATTAGCATTCTGTCTATTGTCTATTCCAAGCATCCTTGACCCAACCTTCCCTATTCTTCCCAGAGAGGCTGAGAAGCCTTCTCTCACCCCTTATTCCCTTTCCTTTGCCTCTAACACCCCTTTAGTCTCTCTTTAGACAACACCCTTTGTCCAATCAACTCAGCACAAGCTATCAGAGACCTACAGACCATCTTAAGACCAATCTAATCAACCTGACTAAATTGCTTTACGGAAAGGCTGAAAGGCCTTTTTCCTGCCCCTTACCCCTTTTCCTGACAACATTCTCAGTCCCTTAGACCTTAAGCAATCCCTCCGAATCCCTCATAGACCCTCAGACCCCAAACGAGACCACAATCCATTCTGTAGACCAGAAACCAGTCCTGAACCCATCTCTGGCCATTACCCTGACCGACCTCGTCCATTACCCCTACCGATGTCGGCAGTCTAACTGACGTCGGCAACATTTCTGATCGACACTGGCAATATCATCACCGTCGGTGACTGTGCTAAGCAGATTGCAACTTTATCAGGTATGCATTTGCTTTCAATTCTTTCTTTTCAAGTGTTTTATCATTTCTCTTTTTTGTCTCTGTCATATTCTGTTTTAAACAGTGGATTGTCATCCTCTAAGAAGCCTTAGCGCTTCTAGGACCAATCTTTTGCTTGGCAATCCACCCTCTTATCAGCTAACATTTTTCATGTTTTAGTGTCTGTCTCTTTCAGGTGTCATCCTCCACAACCAAAGAGGAGTTCTCACAACGTCTGGATTACGGTGCGCAGACTACATCCAGGTACATACAAGACTTGACCATTTCTTTAAGTTTCTCATTTTCCCTCTTTAAATGTGAAAGAGAAATTGCATAGAAACCTGGGGCACACTTGAGATCACTTTTGCCTCCATCCATCAACCACCAGACCTTGGAGATCATGACCATCTCCTCTAACCGTGACTACTTCCAAAGCGATATTGCCTTGGTTGTTTTTGCATGAATGCTACCTCATGATTGGTTAGCAAAATTGAGCGCACACTTTTGACCTTCACAAGTATAGGATCGCAAGCCGGTTGATCCCCACTACTTGTGACATTTTTATGTTTTTGGAAGCACTTCCTGAGCCTAGAATACCTGGCACACGATGACCATTGGAGCTTTAGCTTAGATTGAATAACCCAATCAGCAGACGACTAAATGTTGGGGCCCGGTTATTTCAATTTTGGCACTCCTCGACCCTCGACCTATGACAATTTGACCTGACCACCCTCATGAAGTGGTGTACGTGCAATCACGACTTTTGCAGTGTTCTCACTCTATCTTCACCCCTTTTTCATCCAATCTTTATCAAATCAGCACCTGATTCCAGGTTCCCTTCTCTCAACTCCTGCTTTGAGGGGGAATACCTCATCCATAATCAGGGCAACCAACCCTCTTATTTTTGTCTTGCAGTTCACTTGAACAACCAACAAGATGAAATTAACCTTATCCCATACCTGGGGCAACCAACTCCTATTTTTGTCTTACAGTTCATTTAGAGCAACCAACAAGACAAAAAGGGGCAAATGTAGACACCGAAATAGTGTCTAACCCTTGGTCACCTTCCCCCTTGGTTCATTCTTAACCCATTCTTAAACCATGCACTTGCTAATTTAAAAATTATAATTTATTATTAATATCCTCCCCTTTGACACATCACCTATAACACCTCGTCTGACACCTCACCTTAGACTATTTCCCACCCTATGACTCACCCAAGACCTATTCTTACTTCTCTCTAACCGCCTAACCAACTCTCGTGCGTATTTAGCCCAAACTTTGACATTCTCCAATGAATAGTGCACTTGGCGGATGGAGAACGGGCTTGGTGGCTCTTTTACCCGTTCTCCACCCACCGACGTCGGTCAAATGTCGGCCGATGCCAGTGGAATCACCGACATCGGTTATACTTAAACCAATTTTCTAACCCTTTGACGGGACCCGAATCAAAAATCGTTAATCTCTGGAGCTAATCATGAATCTCTAATCTTCTTCTGGCGAAACAAAGTTCTCGTGCTTTTGATTTCTAGTGTTCTGGCTTCTTGGTGTTCTTGCGGGGATCAACATTCTTGACAGCGTTTTCTAGGCACTGAGGTCTTGCATCAGACATTCTACACAGGGATTACACGATATCTCCATCACCAGTGACAATGGAAACATAGCTTCTGTACCTTTGCCAACTCGTATCACAGCTAAGTATTTGTACTATTTTCATTTCAGTATCATTTCAAATATATTAGCATTCTGTCTATTATCTATTCCAAGCATCCTTGACCCAACCTTCCCTGTTCTTCTCAGAGAGGCTGAGAAGCCTTCTCTCACCCCTTATTCCCTTTCCTTTGCCTCTGAAACCCCTTTAGTCTCTCTTTAGACAACACCCTCTGTCCAATCAACTCAGCACAAGCTATCAGAGAACTACAGACCATCTTAAGACCAATCTAATCAACCTAACTAAATTGCTTTATGGAAAGGCTGAAAGGCCTTTTTCATGCCCCTTACCCCTTTTCCTGACAACATTCTCAGTCCCTTAGACCTTAAGCAATCCCTCTGAATCCCTCATAGACCCTCAGACCCCAGACAAGACCACAGTCCATTCTGCAGACCAGAAACTAGTCCTGAACCCGTCCTTGGCCATTACCTCGACCAACCTCGTCTATTACCCCTACCGACGTCGACAGTCTAACCAACGTCGGTGACATTTCTGACCGACGCCGGCAATATCACCGCCATCGGTGACTGTGCTAAGCAGATTACAACTTTATCAGGTACGCATTTGCTTTCAGTTCTTTCTTTTCAAGTGTTTTATCATTTCTCTTTTTTGTCTCTGTCATATTCTATTTTAAACAGAGGATTGTCATCATCCAAGAAGCCTTAGCGCTTCTAGGACCAAGCTTTTGCTTGGCAATCCACCCTCTTATCAGCTAACATTTTTCATGTTTTAGTGTCTGTCTCTTTCAGGTGTCATCCTTCACAACCAAAGAGGAGTTCTCACAACGTCTGGATTACGGTGCGCAGACTACATCCAGGTACATACAAACCTTGACCATTTCTTTAAGTTTCTCATTTTCCCTCTTTGAATGTGAAAGCGAAATTGCATAGAAACAATAAAATGAAGTAGAAACATTATATAACTTACTTATTTCCTTATATTGATTCACAATGATGATGGTATTTTAAATCCATTTGAGATCTTTCACTTAATCACATGATTATTCTATGAGAAATTATTACACATGCTTATGAAACATTATAATTAAGTAAACGGATTAAGTTATCCCTTAATTAATTCATTATTTAATGCAATAATGAAATTAATAATTTTTAGATCATATATATGCAGTATACATAGCTTACACATAACCAAATATGTTTGAAATGCGTGTTAGAAGGAAGGAATTCTAGTTTGTTTCTCGCATGAACCAGCAACCAGATATTTGAATAGTTTATGCATTGTTGAAAATGACTAATAGATCCATATACATATGTCTATGTAATTAATTTTTTACCTTATAAAATGTGATAACCTAGAAGTGACTATTAATCTATTTTCCTTGCTTAATTTAAGACCATGTACTGATGAATCAACATAATCTATATCTAATTAACTATATAATCTAATCAAATATTATTCTAACTTTGGAATTCAAACTTGATTTACATGATATAGGATTAAGAAATATATTATAATTCTTCTCAGTAAATCTTGTTGAAAATAACATTAATAGATTAAATCATATATCCAAGTTTATATAAATCAAGAAATAAATGTGATAATAATTGTATAAATTATTCACATACAAGAATTCAAAATAATCCAACTTAGATATAAAGTAACATTATAATATTAATTCCACATTTGATATCAGAATGTTTAACCAATATAAGATTTAAACCAGTAACTACTAATTTAATGTACCTAAAGTGCACCACTTTCATCCATTAACCATCTTACCCTTAGATAATTTTCAACTTCCATTTTGATTTTGCAACTAATTAATAACATAGGTTAGCACCTGTAGAGTAAAAATACTCTACGTTTCATTCTGATTTTCAGTCATGTGCTACAAAATTTTGTTTCTGCATACTTTGATCCGAGATGAATAAGTTTTGAAGTAGAGCACATGCTCTATTTTCTTTTTGATTTATTTTTGTCTAAGTGTCAAAGTCAAGTGAAAGCTGCCAAGTGTCATTAATTGAGGGACCTTTCATAATTTTTATAAGTTGGTCGATATGTGCCACGTATCTCATAGCAACTTAGTGGAACACACCAAGTGTTGCCATCCATGTTTCATATCGGCACCCACGTTTCAAATCTTTTTTTAGCAGAAGGTTTCAACAAGCTAAGTATCAGGATTAGGCAAAAAGTGCCAAGTGACAATCATGGAAGGCTTCAATTTGCTTTTATAAAAGTGATAGAAGATGCCACGTATCCTAGCTGAGGAGAGTGGAACTCACCATGTGTCGAGATCCAAATTATCTTCATTTTGTTTCAATGATATAGCAAAGACTGTGGTGGGTCTCAGGTTTTGTTTCTGAAGCAAGCGGAAGCCGCCAAGTGTCACGGTCCATGTAAATATGAAATTAGGCCTGATTGTTCCTATAATATAAATAGAGTGATGTGGAGACCAACATGTGTCACCTTCCATAGGTTTCTCAAAAGGTGGCTAAAAGTAGTGGAGATTGCCACATATCCCCAGTTAAAAGAAGCAGAGATTGTTAGGTGTCCTTTGTTGAGGCAAGTGGAGATTGCCACCTGTCCCTATGCACCTTTTTAAAGTTGCTCAAATGAGAAATGTTGTGGGTCTTATTTTTGTTAAGTTGTTAAAGTTTCAAACAATCAGATTGCGACAGGTGTCAAAGGTAGAACGTTCCTGAGCAAAGATACAAAAGAAGTATAAGTTACGTGAAAAGTTCTGTATGTCTTCAGTAAGTGTTGTGGAACATACCAAGTGTCATTCTCTGCTAATAAGAAGGTTTTCAAGGAATTTTCCAAGTATCCTCTTTCATTTAATAGAAGGGAGCATCCTATGATCTGTTTTAGCCAATGAACTTCCAGAAGACAACGTTTTAGAATCTAAGAAACATCTTCTATTAGCCACTTCCAGTTCGGTTAGATTTCAGTTGGGCCATTAGATTGGGAACATACATATAATCTAGAGTGAATCCAAGGCTATAAATAGAGGTGCAAAGATCACTGAGAAGGAGGATTAGAATTAGATACCAGAGAGAATTTTTTGAGAGAATTATTGTCAAGAGTTTAGACTTTATAGAGCTGTGATTAGGAATATCATTTTCCTTTGTTTCATTTTCTTAAGTTGGAAAGTTTATGTAACTATGCATGTTTTTGTGCCTCTTATGTGACTGGAGAATTAATGAGAAGATTGAATCCTATGCCTTTATTGATATTTTCTGTGTCATTGCAAAAGTATTCTAGGCTGTGTTGTCAAGAGTTTTAGACTTTCTAGAGCTGTGATTAGGAATATCATTTGCCTTTGTTCAATTTTCTTGAGTTGGAAAGTTTATGTAACTGTGCATGTTTTTATGCCTCTTATGTGACTAGAGAATTCAAATAAGAAGATTGAACCCTGTGTCTTTGTTGATATTTTTTGTATCACTGCAAAATTAGTCTATGTTGTGAGCCTTTGTTTCTATTGTTTTCATCTTTTACATTGATCATGTCTTATTTTCTCTTAAATGTAATTGAATCTTACATATAGTCTCACTGTGCTCAGGATTAAGGTCAAATTACATTTAGGCACATTGCCATAGTTAGATTTTCTTTCTTGCATTTGTGTTTCTATTAAAATTCCTATCCCTTTTCCCAATATACACTTGATATAAAAAGACATTGGCTTCTTAAAAATCTCAAGGTTGTTTCAAGTCGCAAGTCCCACAGCTTGAAACTTCCCATTGTTGGTGTTAGAAACAAGTGCAATTTTAACCATCAATAGTTTTTGGCATGCCCAGTGGGACACTATATTGAAGTTTATTTCAAGATCATATGAAGCAAAGAGCTACGAGGAGTCAGAGCTGTAGACCATTAACCAGATCTCAGTCTGCTATAAATCTAGGTATTCTTTTGCCACCTTTGGTAACTACTCCAAGAAGAAGAGTCAACCAATTTATACCAATACCAAGAGTAAATATGGGAGCCCCTATAGCCCCAATAAATTATTCAAGTTAGAACATTGGTAGTCCTTTGATTCTCCCAATACCACCAGCCACTTGGAACCCTATTTCATTGAATGCCCTAAAAGTTTTGCCCAAATTCAGTGGGTAAGACTTCAAAACACTTGAAGAACATATGTAGGATGTATCAGATGTCTTTGCTATACATGTTGTCACACAACAAAATGTGGCCATAATATTATTAGTAGCTTTTTTTAAAGGGAAGGCTCTAGAATGGTATCAGTATTTGACCCCAAATACCATATCTATATGGGATCAGCTCAGAGATCTATTCTTTGAAAGATTTGAAGAGAAGGGTGATAAGTCTTCTTTATTACATCAATTGATTACCATCCAAAGGGCACCACAAGTAGCGATGACTGACTTCAATTTCAAATTTCAAAAGACTTGGGAAAGAATCCTTTTTATGACTAGACCATTACCAGGTATGGCTATAGTGTTTTATCTTAAGGCTTTAAATTCAGACATATTTGTTATGATTTAGTCACTTGGAGGTCAAACTCTGCCAGAGGCTTATGACTATGCAGTCAGAGCTGAAAATAATTTGATAGATGCTAAAAAATTGTCTCTAAGGCCTCCCATGCCCATGTTCCTAGAAATTTCCTTACCATTACCTCAAGAAGCCCCTAAATCCATATCCCCATTTGTGTCTATGTACACATATCCTCAACCACCTGCTAAAGAAATTGTCCTTGCTCAGTCATCTGAGTTGGATGATATCATGAATATCTTGAGGACATTCTCTAATGAGCTGATTAATATAAAAAGATAGCAAAATACTTATACTAAACCCCAATACTAGGGCTATCAAGGAAATATATTTTCATCTCAACCAAACCAATACTAGTGTCCTCCAAGGCAAAATAACCCTCAGCCAACAAACCAATTAGTTGCAGTCCCTATACCCTCACAGACTATTCCTCCCAGTTCAAATAGGGAGATTCTTCTAGTGCAAAATAATTATGTGGATAACACTAATGCCTAGTGTTTCCCTTGAAATAATTCTCATACACCTAGAGATTGTCCCATGGGTAATCTATAACAAAAGGTGGTAGAGCAAAGAAGAATGGATGGTCAGTTTGTAAGTTCCAGTGACAATCAAGCCTACCAGTCTTATGGTATGCAAAATTCAGTCTTAATGGCTCAGATGCAAGGGATGTCTTTGCAAAAAGAGGAATAAATAGCCCCAAAACATGATTTGTTCTCATGGGTTGAAGATGAATAATCAATTTTCTTGAACTAAGTTTCCACTTCTAAGAAACCAGTGGTGCAATCTGATTATTATACTAGATCAAAGAGAAGGATGGTGGAACAACCTAAAGTTGTAAATAGTCAAGTCATGGAGAATCCTCCATTTCAAGGACAAAGAAACACAGTTGTCAAACAAGAGGTGCCTCAGCTGGTGCAAAATCAAGTGATTCCTACATAAATTCAAGAAAAAACAAGATATCCTTATTTTCAAAGAACTCAGACTCTGGGACCAATAAATATGGTGGATCAATTGAAAAAGACTCCAGCACAAGTATCAATATGGGATATATTGGCTATTATTGAATAGAAGACACTACTACAAGAAGCTTTACAAGGCCAAGCAATGCCCAAAGGTACTATTATCAAAGAAGGACCTGCAAAAAAAGAAAAGCTCAAAGACACAGTTCATCTGCAAACAACAGCCCTAGTGAATAATGCACTAGAGGTAAGCAAATCCAAACCGGATCCCTTCTATTTAACTTTGATAGTTGGCAAGAAATTATTGCATAATGAAATGATTGATTCAGGGGCTAGTACTATAGTAATGCCTAAGCAGATAGTTGATGCTTTAAAAATTAAGTATGAACCACTCACTAAAGGAGTCATACAGCTAGATGGTAAAGTAGTACAAATAATAGGGAGAATTAAACAACTCCTATTACAATTATATACTTGTCCCAATATAATTGTAAATCAAGATGTAGTATTCATAGATATACCTCCTATTTTTGGCTTATGTTTATCAAGAGACTTTACAGCCAAGATAGGAGGATATATGTCCCTTGATTTGGTCTCACCTCATCCTAAAAACCAAATATGGTTCAAAGATGAAGATATTATCTGAGCCATTATATAAGGATCACATCACCAATGAACCAATTGCAAATTTAGAGGCAACTCATGCTATGATGAATAAAGAAGAAAGGGTTTTTGTTGAGGAGTTAGCTGAATGGACTGAACATGATCAAGAGGAGGAAAATGATCATTTATTAGCTATGATGCAAAGTGACCCATATGGAAATTATGACTCCATGGGTCTGGATACTTATGTCATATTTGAGGAAGATCATAAAATCCCAAATGTTTTAAGGAAAAGTTAAAATATACCTCTTCTATCAATCCTCAGGGCTCTCAACATGAATTCAACATTCTGAGTGAGAAGTCACAAGCATATGCCTTAATCTATGATGAAGAAGAGATAATTTTTAAATTTCTTCTTAATTTGTAAGATGATGTAGAGGAGCATGGACATTTCCTTTATCATGATTTGTTTGAAATCATTGGGTTAGGTTATACTATTTTTCAAGGAAGCTGTGAGCTGGTTGCAAATGAACAAGACATCATTAAGACTCAATTACATATGCAAAATTATTGAAAACTTTCAAAATTATCCTTTCAAGAGGTTGGTAATTTCAAAGTCATTAAAGAGGATGATCATGCAATGGAACCTAAGTTTGAGGTAGAAGGAGATAAGTCAATAAATGATATATATCAAAGGGCTTCTATTGATGAGTAGATAGTCATTAATTTCTTGATAAGACATGCCAATATCAAGAACCAACATTTGAAAAGCTTCTAAGGACAAGAAGAGTTTATATATGTTAGAATCATGTTTGACGTAGACTCACTCAAATGCAGGCAAATCAATGTGGCATACACAAAGAACAAGTCACCAGAGCTATATCCAATTCAATCACTTGTCTGGTAATATAAGATGGCTTGTCATGAAGGAGACTTTAGAAATTCTTCTTTTGATCCAAGAGGGAGATTAATATTTTTGGTTAATGTATAGTTAGATAGTTTCCCCTTTCTGTATTGCTTTGTTTTCCCACTTTTCTTTTAAATAAGTGTTCTTTGAACACGTAGTCGGCTGCTTAGAGTTTTTCAAAATTTTCAAAATTCCCCAATACATTGAATGTCTCCCAAATCTTTAGAAATCCCCAAAGTACCTTGCGTTGCAAATTTCATAACGTGTCTATCTTGTTGTTCCATAAAGATTGAGTAGGATTTGCTAATGGTTATTCAAGTTTAATGCCATTTTGAGACATTATGGGTCAATAAATACCTCTTGGCAAGAGTTAAAATTTACAAGTTTCTCAAACATTCTTACATCTACTAGAAAATATCCTGCTACTTGCATTTTTAGTTCCTGGTAAACCTACTTAAGTGAAAGAGATTTCTATTTTGCAAAAGTTCATACTAGTTATCACATAATAGATATAGAGATGGAGGAAGCACAGTCTTCACAACAAGGAGCTGGGATGTATGAATCCCTTGACAAGTTTCTTGCGAGCAATTCATATGCTTTAGCTCCCACACAACCATTGAAGACCTATCCATGGACCAAAATTCCTGAAGTTGGTCAAGCAAGTGACCCAGTAAAGATAAAATATTATGCAGATGGAGTCATGGATCCAATCCTTAAAATAACTAGTAGTAAAAATATTAGATAATGGGCACATCAAAGGTGTCTCCAGAGGGCTAGAGTGGGGCAATATGAGACATTTGCCATGAGGATATGGACTTCACAACTGGCACATTTCTTTGTCCCAGCTGCGTATCCATGCCCTGACTTGGTCGAATTATGTGCAGACTTGTTCCATGCACCCTCAAGCACCATTCAATAGGGCCTATTCACGGTGCAAATCACATTTCAAGCTATCAGAGATATGTTAGCCTTATATCATGATAAGATAGATATTTTTCCCACTTTTGATAAAATGCAAAGAACCTGGGCAAACATCAATACCCAGTTGAGGTTCTTGAGATCTGAATTGTAAATGGGTGATGATGACACTACTGTGCCTACACTCCCTATAGTAAGAGCCCAATTCTCACAAGCTAGTCAGGACGCACTGTCTATGATGGCTTTCATCTTCGGCATGAAAGATGATATTTTTATGGAAAACAAATGGCTATCTTATTCAGGCTAAAGATCATTGACAAAACTCAAGAGTATAGGCTTGAATTTTTTAAACAAATTGCTTTCTCAATGGTGGAACAACTAGCCCAGTTTAAATCAAAAGGGGTTTTCAAGTACTCTTCTTATTTGTTTCACCTCATGTTGTATTAGAACTCTAATCTCTTTACCCAAAATATGCATCTTGATATGTATGACCCAAGCTTTGATCTCCAAAGGACCACCCCTGTGTCTGCATGGATGCATATTTTGTCAAAAACTAGCGACCCATATGAATTCTGGGAATTTTTTGTTACCCCTAATTTTTGTCACCTCAGCCCCAAACCAGTCAGGAATATATTATTTCCAAGTGTTTCAAACCTTCTGACCAGTTGCCCAATTCCTTATGATTTCTATTTTGGATCTCACCATACAATTATAAGAGTCCATGGTTTTTGTGGGGAACCAATGTTGCTACCTAAGATTTTGACTCTTAGGTTAGCATTCTTAGAGGTCACTAGGTAGGTATCTATAGTAGACAATGAATATGGCTTTGGGAAGAGGAAGAGGAAAATGTATGACCTTCCATGGATGACAACTAGTGTGGTATTATAAGCTAGAGACGCTGAGATTCTGCTACTTAGAAAACTGGCCTTTCTAGGTTTCCTGCTAGTTGAAGACAAATGGGTATATGACCCAAATGGTTTCATAGCTTCTTGGATAAGGAATAATAGGGTTTTAACCAAAATTGCACATGAGGGCTGCCTTTTTTGGGAAAATAGGAAAAATCCTAGAGAAGATGCTCCTAGATTTTATGTTGAGTTAACAAATTTGCCCCTTCCACAAAACAGACCCTAGGAAACATTCTATGTTAAGCAGAGGGATTATGATCCTAAAGTTAGAATGACTTCTAGCTTAAGAAGGACAACAAAGAATAAATATTGGGATGCTGAGAAAATAGAATCCTATTAGAAATATAGGCAAGAAATTTGTCAAAAAACCCATTCTTTTGGGAACATGGACTCAGATGAGAGATGGGAATAACTCCGGGATGAGTGCCATCTCTCCCCTATATCTAGCCCAAAGAAAAGTAATTTTTTGACACCAATTGTAGAGTTGAAAGCCAAAGTAGGTTCCAACCAAGAGTCATAGGCCTCAAGGCAAACTGCAGCTACAGTCACTGTATTAGTTTGGCCTCAATTGCTCAGCATCATGGAAAAGAAAAAGAGTGTGGCATCGTCACCACCAAAAGCTTCCCCATCGGCATCGGTTATTGAAATTTCAAGTTCTCCACAAGCATCATTAATGATAGGAAAAGAAACATAGCCAGAAGAAGAGACACTTAAGAAGTGAAAGAGGGTGTAGTTTCAGTTTGATTCAGAAGAGGAGGTAGACCCCCCACAATGCCAATTATAGAGTATTGTAATTGCCCCTCAGGTAAGTATTATTCCTCTTTCTCCTTCTTAATCTCTTTCTTCTCCTATTGGCATGATGATTCCATATAGCTAGATGACATCCCCTGCCACCTCTGTTGTTCCCATTTCTCACTTCACCCCATCTATACCACCTCAAGCTTTAATGTTACCTCACTTTTCCCCTTCTATTCCCAAGAAACTTTCCCCTTAGATTTCCCATAGCTAACAATTGGATATTCAATATGGTTTGCCATAGGGACATCCTTTTGTGGGTGGGCACATTACCTTTCCTTCTACCTTCCAGACCCAAGTAGATGCTGCTAGGAAGGCAAGGGAAGCCCGAAGAGAGAAAAAGAAGATCAAGGGAAATAAAGCTTTGGCTACACCCCATCTGTAGTCATAATTTGACCCCATTCAGTAGCAATTGATGATGACTCATTTGTCACCAAATGTAATCAAGCCAATGTTAGGATTGTGGAGCTAAAAGCTTCACTGATGCAGGCATGGAGGAGGTTGCAGGAGAGTTGCCGAAGTGTCAGAAGTGTTTGGCGTTGGTCTGGCCAACCGGCGTCGGCAGGGTAAGACAGGAAGGCAACCGACGTCGGTCATATATCGGCCGGCGTCGGAGACCCCCAGGCGGACAGGGACCGACGTCGGTCACCTGTGTGGTTTGACTGTGAGCTAATTACGGGCAGTTAGCTAACGAACCAAGTGTTTGCATGATGAGTGCTAATTTTAGACTCATAGCTGCGGATCTAATTATTGTAATTAGATGTCTAATTATTGTTTGGATGAGATCTATATAATAGACTCATGGTTGTATTGTAAAAGTGTGCTAGGGAGTAAGAGAGCATAATTATAAGCTCCTTCTGTGTGTGAGGTAGAGCAATGGTGCGTTCCTCCTAGTGCCTCAGTACCAGGTGTGTTGGTGCTGGATTGGAGAGCCAGCTGGGTTCTTCAGGAGTGTAGGATCTTGGTCACAGTTGCATGGCCTATAAAAGAGATCTACATGGTAAGTAAGATCGTTGATCTGCAGGTGTATGTGTGTGCAAGGTCGAGGTTCACAGGTGAGCAGAACTATTGTTTGATTTGCAGGTGTGCAAGGTCATATAGACAGCAACACAACAGGGAGCAGTATCAGGCAGGATCTACTTGGAGTACAGGTGTGTACTCGGATAGAGCAAGAGGAAGGCAAGGGAGTTCCTTCCATAAGTATGGTCTGTTGAATTACAGGTTGTTGCAGATTCATGGGAGATCTACTTGAAGTACCTTGAGTACTTGTGGAGCACGTGGAGTGCTTGTGGAGTGCGTGGAGCACTTGTGTTGTGCGTGGAGCACGGGAGGTGAACACCAACTCTGTATTTGAGTTGGGTGTTGGGACCTGTGAGAGGGAGAGCTTTGGGGAGGAGAATTACTATTCACTTGAGGTGTGGGAAACCTCTGTAAGGTGGTGGAGAAGAAGTGGCATCTTCTTTATTGTATTCTTTTCTGTTAAAGTGTTAATACAAGTTGTGTATTGTCTCTCATATCATGTGTTATTCTGAATTCTAGTTACTTGGTGAATCTGGTTAATTTCCGCATATTAAGTTGCTTGGTTTAGTAATCAAATTATGTGCTTCCGGTTTATCTCCCAACAAGTGGTATCAGAGCAAGGTTGTTGGCTCATAGCTTGATACCAACAAGTGGTATCAGAGCTAAGGTTGGAGGAAGCAGGGTTTGTGTTTGGTTACAGGGCACTCTCAGGGGTTTCTGATCAAGTGGGAGTAGAGCAACAGCAGATCAAAGTAAGCTAAGAATGGAGGAGTTGAAAAGCACAGATGGTCACTCACGGTCCTATGGAAAGAAAGAGCAGGTAAAAGATTATTGTTGGTTGGTAGCAGATCAGCATGAAGAAACTGAAGAAGCAGATGTTGCAGGTGTTATTGCACAGGATGTTCTTGGAGGTTTCTTGGATAAAGTTGAATCTTGGATAAAAGATTCAGTTGCCTCTTTCCATGCAGTTCCAGGTAGAGGAGCTGGTAAGCCTTGCCAAAGAATTGGCAAAGGGGAAGTGAAGCTGAAATTGCAGGTGGCCAACACACAGGTGTTGATGAAGGTCATGCAGGTCCCAGATTTGGAGATATGGCTAATTTCTTCAGAAATATTGGGTGATGAGAGATGCACAAGAACTCTCACAGCGGATGCACTTGAATTAGCTGGTGGTAAGAAAATAGGTATCCTTTATCTACTTGTTTATATTACTGATTCTTCTTTTGTTGTGGAGACGTGGCTTCGTAGGCTTGGTCACATGAGCAGGAAGGAGATGCATGTTCTTAAGCGGAAGACAGATATATTTGACAGGTTTAAGAACTGGAAAGCCTTGGTGTTTATGGAGGAGATGGCGGATAGAACCCAGTGGATGTGGCTGGATACTTCTGAGCAGGGCAGTTTGGACATGGGTTTTGATTCAAAGAAGCTCGCGGGTAAAAAGTCATCACTCACAGGTGAACACAGGTACCGATGTCGGTCAGGAGGAACCGGCGTCGAATAGACAGGTGCCGATGTCGGTCATGTGCAGACCGAAGCCGGCGATGTCGGGCAGGGTAAGACCGACGTCGGTCAGGAGACCGACGTCGGCAGTATGTAAGACCGATGTCGGTCAGAGGACCGACGTCGGCAACAGGGACACCAGCGCTGGCAGGTTGGTAGTCAGGTACAGATGCATGGAACTGACGTCAGTCGGATGCAGACTGTGGGGTGACCCAGGTCGGTCACTGTAACGAATTTTGGGTGGACAGCAAGCTGTCAAGGAGTCTCAAACACCCATATGGAGGACTGAAGGTGTAATTAGGCCCTCAAATTCATTGTTCCTCTTCTTTATACATGTTGCTGATTGTAAAGCAGGAAGGATCCAGGAAACAGGTGTGAGCTTGGCATGGATGAGGATGTGATTCCTTGGAGGAGAACCAGACAGGTGTGTTTTGGTAGAGATGCCAGCAGGTATGAAAGCACAGAGATGAATGGATACCTTAGTAGAAGAATAGAGAGAATGGATACGTGAGACGGAAGATCAGGTATATGGTCTTGAGGAGCTGCAGGACAGTGGTACAGGTTTTGACAGGTGGAGGACGAAGCATCGCTTCAGTCAATGTCAGGGTAACTACTATGATTTGTCTTACCAGGTGGATGATGAGTCGTGACATCATTCTGTTGCTGTATGTGGATAGTATGCTAGCTAGCAGGGGTGTACATACAAGGTTTTGCTGAGC
This sequence comes from Torreya grandis, assembly GCA_037957365.1. NCBI lineage: Eukaryota > Viridiplantae > Streptophyta > Pinopsida > Cupressales > Taxaceae > Torreya > Torreya grandis. Next base: position 144,224 of record JARHVA010009515.1, read on the forward strand.
TAAGGGTAAGATTAGTTCAGTGGCATGTCAGGAGGAATTTGGAGCAGCAGAATTCTTTGACATGGGAGACATGGAGATCACAGGTTGATTTTGTCTCGAGTGGGAGCTGATGTGAATCAAGTGTTGGCGAGGTTCAGGATGCAGAGCTGGAGCACACTAAGGGCTGGACAGGTACAGTGTCTGAAATCACATGAGGTCTGGTATAGACCTGAGTATTCCCATGCAGTGGGAGCTGTCAGAGTTAGGAGCCAATTCGGGGAAGTGGGTTCTCAGGTTTTTTGAGAGGGACCGGCAGCAGGTGTTGCTATGCAGGGTTAGGACTTCACTACAGGTGTTGTAGGTTTGGATGTGGCAGGGTACTCGGATGACAGGTGGTACACCACGGGATGTGTGGTGGGTTGTCTTCAGGTGGGAACTTGAAGAGGGATACAAACCAGGAAACAGATTAGATGGAGTACAGGTACAGGTACAGTGCAGCTGTTTATCTCCAAGTGGGAGATTGTTAGGATTGTGGAGCTAAAAGCTTCACTGATGCAGGCATGGAGGAGGTTGCAGGAGAGTTGCCGAAGTGTCAGAAGTGTTTGGCATTGGTCTGGCCAACCGGTGTCGGTAGGGTAAGATAGGAAGGCAACCGACGTCGGTCATATATCGGCCGGCGTCGGCGACCCCCAGGCGGACAGGGACCGACGTCGGTCACCTGTGTGGTTCGACTGTGAGCTAATTATGGGCAGTTAGCTAACGAACCAAGTGTTTGCATGATGAGTGCTAATTTTAGACTCATAGCTGCAGATCTAATTATTGTAATTAGATGTCTAATTATTGTTTGGATGAGATCTATATAATAGACTCATGGTTGTATTGGAAAAGTGTGCTAGGGAGTAAGAGAGCATAATTATAAGCTCCTTCTGTGTGTGAGGTAGAGCAATGGTGCGTTCCTCCTAGTGCCTCAGTACCAGGTGTGTTGGTGCTGGATTGGAGAGCCAGCTGGGTTCTTCAGGAGTGTAGGATCTTGGTCACAGTTGCATGGCCTATATAGGAGATCTACATGGTAAGTAAGATCGTTGATCTGCAGGTGTATGTGTGTGCAAGGTCGAGGTTCACAGGTGAGCAGAACTGTTGTTTGATTTGCAGGTGTGCAAGGTCATATAGACAGCAACACAACAGGGAGCAGTATCAGGCAGGATCTACTTGGAGTATAGGTGTGTACTCGGATAGAGCAAGAGGAAGGCAAGGGAGTTCCTTCCATAAGTATGGTCTGTTGAATTGCAGGTTGTTGCAGATTCATGGGAGATCTACTTGAAGTACCTTGAGTACTTGTGGAGCACGTGGAGTGCTTGTGGAGTGCGTGGAGCACTTGTGTTGTGCGTGGAACACGGGAGGTTAACACCAACTCTGTATTTGAGTTGGGTGTTGGGACCTGTGAGAGGGAGAGCTTTGGGGAGGAGAATTACTATTCACTTGAGGTGTGGGAAACCTCTGTAAGGTGGTGGAGAAGAAGTGGCATCTTCTTTATTGTATTCTTTTCTGTTAAAGTGTTAATACAAGTTGTGTATTGTCTCTCATATCATGTGTTATTCTGAATTCTAGTTACTTGGTGAATCTGGTTAATTTCTGCATATTAAGTTGCTTGGTTTAGTAATCAAATTGTGTGCTTCCGGTTTATCTCCCAACAGCCAAGTGAATAGATGTAGCTGGAAGTCTACACGATGAATGCAGTGGCCATTGACATGTCCCTCTTCAGGCCACAAGACAAAATTGAGTTGCTAACTGAATCCACTTCTGCAGTTGTTGAAGACTACTTGAAGACATCAAGGATGCTACAAAAGATGGAGGCTGATTTAGCCAAGGAAAAGGCAAACTGTAATAGTTTGACCATAAAAAACAATAGAAAAGATAATGAAATAGAGAATCTAAATAAATAGTTGCAAGATATTGTTTCTCTTCAGACTCACAGAGTAGTCCAAGCCCAAAATGATTCCTTAAAAGCAAGGCTATTGCAGGTAAAGGATGCAGTAATGACCCTAAGGCATGAAAAGGTAGCATTGTAAGAAAAATGCAAGGAACACCTATTGTAGGTTACTCAATTACAACAAAAGATATTGGTTGAATAGAATAATATCGTGGCTATACAAGCCCAATTTCAAGCTGAGCAATAGAGAGCAACACAATTGACACTGGAGCTGGCCAATAGGCCAAGAAATGTCAGAGTGTTAAGTCTGGTGAAGGAGCTCTATGAATCCATGTGGAAAATAATCTCCTCAGAGGTTATTCATCTTAGGCCTTCTCTCACCTTCCTACTAAATGCATAATTTTTTTGTGAAAAGGTGGAGAATTTAGTTGCAAACACTTTGGATACAGTTTTTAGGAGAGTAATGGACTCTGAAACATTGCTACAAAATCTTTATGATGCAATGGATGCAATGTTGTTAGTAGCAAGAATTGAGAATATAATGGTCACTGCTAAGCGAGTGAATGAGGTTCTCAGTTTCAATTCCATAGCCATCAGTTGTAGAGAGCTCCTAGATGCCATGAAAGAAGGAATCAATGAAATGAAATAGCATATTGAAGATCTAGTGCAATTAGGTCTTCCTTCTCTGTTTCTTGATGATAACATGGTGCTAATGGTTGATGAAATCAAACCTTTTCTATTGGCCAAACAGAATGATTAGATAGTTTTCAAGATCTAAGGGATGATTCATTAGTCCCTGAAGTAGAAGTTGTCTTGGTTCCTGTTTCCTGGTTTGAATTCAAATTGAAGGCTAAGGTTCAAATTTTGCAAAATTTCTCACACAAGGATATTATTAACCTTGATTTAGCCTTCAATGAATTTCATAATAAGAAGGGGTTATCTAACAATGAATGGTCTACCTATCAAACAACATTACTGAAGCTTTAATTTTGAAATTTTGATCTAGCAGGAGTTGTGGTTTCTTTTTGAGCAGGCTCAAAAGTCATTGGGGTCAAAAATAACTGTAGAGTAAAAAATACTCTATGTTTCATTTTGATTTTTAGTCACATGCTGTAAAATTTTGTTCCCACATAATTTGATCTGAGATGGTGAAGTTTTGAAATAGAGCACAAGCTCTATTTTCTTTTTGATTCATTTTTGTCTAAGTGTCGAAGTCAAGCAGAAGTTTCCAAGTGTCATCGACTGAGGCACCTTTCATTATTTTTATAAGTTGGTTGAGACGTTCCAAGTATCTCATAGCAACTTAGTGGAATGCACCAAATGTCACCATCTATGTTTCATATCGACACCCATGTTTCAAATCTTTTTTCAGCAGAAGGTTTCAACAAGCTAAGTATTAGGATCAGGCAGAAAGTGCCAAGTGGCAATCATGAAAGACTTCAATTTACTTTTCTAAAAGTGATGGAAGATGCCATGTATCCTAGTTGAGGAGAGTGGAAGTCACCACGTGTCGATATTTGAATTATATTCATTTTGTTTCACTAATATAGCAAAGATGGTGGTGGGTCTCAGGTTTTGTTTTTAAAGCAAGCGAAAGCCACCAAGTGTCATGGTCCACATAAATATGAAATAAGGCATGACTATTCCTATAATATAAATAGAGCAATGTAGAGACCAACATGTGTCACCTTCCATAGGTTTCTCAAAAGGTGGCTAAAAGTAGCAGAGATTGCCACATATCCCCAATTAAAATAAGTGAAGATTACCAGGTGTCCTTTGTTGAGGCAAGCAGAGATTGCCACCTATCCCTATGCACATTTTTAAAGTTGCTCAGATGAGAAATGTTGTGGGTATTATTTCTGTTAAGTTTTTAAATTTTTGAAGAAGTGGATTGCAATAGGTTTCAAAGGTGAAACATTCCTAAGCAAAAATACAAAAGAAGTATAAGTTATGCAGAAAGTGCCGCGTGTCTTTGGTAAGTGTTGCGGAACATGCCAAGTGTCATTCTTTGGTAATAAGAAGGTTTTCAAGGAATTGACCAAGTGTCCTCTTCCATTTAATAGAAGGGAGCGTCCTGCAATCTATTTTAGCCAATGAACTATTGGAAGACATAGCATTTCAGAATCTAAGAAATATCTTCTATTAGACACTTCCAGTTTGATTGGATTTCAGTTGGGCCATTAGATTGGGAACATATAGGCAATCTGGAGTGAAACCAAGGCTATAAATAGAGGTGCAGAGATCATTGAGAAGGAGGATTAGAATCAGATACCAGAGGGAATTTTTTGAGAGAATTATTGTCAAGAGTTTAAACTTTCTAGAGCTGTGATTAGGAATATCATTTGCCTTTGTTCCATTTTCTTAAGTTGGAAAGTTTATGTAACTGTGCATGTTTATGTGCCTCTTATGTGATTAGAGAATTAATGAGAAGATTGAATCTTGTGCCTTTGTTGATATTTTTTGTGTCATTGCAAAAGTAGTCTAGGCTTGTTGTCAAGAGTTTTAGACTTTCTAGAGCTGTGATTAGGAATATCATTTGCCTTTGTTCAATTTTATTGAGTTAAAAAGTTTATGTAACTGTGCATGTTTCTATGCCTCTTATGTGACTAGATAATTCAAATAAGAAGATTGAACCATTTGCCGTTGTTGATATTTTTTGTATCACTGCAAAATCAATTTATGCTATGAGCCTTTGTTTCTATTGTTTTCATCTTTTACATTGATCATGCCTTGTTTGCTATTAAATGTAATTGAATCTTACATATAGTCTCACTGTGCTCAGGATTAAGGTCAAATTACATTCAGGTTCATCGCCATAGTTAGATTTTCTTTCTTGCATTTGTGTTTCTATTAAAATTCCTATCCCTTTTTTGAATATACACTTGATATAAAGAAGAGACCGGCTTCTTAAAAATCTGGAGATTGTTTCAAGTCGCAAGTCCCGCATCTTAAAACTTCCCATTGTTGGTGTTAGAAAAAAGCGCAATTTTAACCATCAATAGCACCAAACATGGTTAACTATATAATTAAGATTACATATTATCTAACTCATTATCAATGCTAAGAACATATAGTATATAATTAAACATAATTAATAAATTAAATTTTTACCATCTTACTTTACACATATGCAAAATCACCAAAGCATGGATTCAAAAGTGAATGAATTGATATGAATAAGTCCACCCCACCAGTCTTATGAGCTCAACCATAAGTCTTTACCATCCCAACCATTAGTAAGATGGTGGTTATGATAACCAAGAACATGAGGAAATTTTGAGCAATTGGATTTTCAATAAAAGAGACATCTCAAAATAGAAGAATACAAGAAGATAAATATACCATTTTGAGGTGAGATAGGAATAATTAATCTTTCTATAATATAGATCAAAAGTAGAGAAAGTTAATCCTAATTTTTGAATGATATAGAATGGATTAAAATTAATCCATTATATAGTCTTTGAATTAACCACCTTGGATCTCCATCCAAGTTATGGTTATCCTTAACCTCCCAAACTACCAATATATACAAGTGTATAATGTACATATTTATTTATTCAGGTCTAGTCTAGGAATAGCAACTAGACAATACCTCAACCAAAAAAATAAACCACATAACATCCAATAAATAACTTAATTTATTCAAATCGGAATAATAATTCAACTAGAATTTAACATTTCAATGATTACAAGCTCAACACAAAACCAGATAAATAAACTCCTTTAGACTTATTTGATGGCCATTTTACCTGGCATATTATAACTATGTATATCCATGTCAATTCAATAGAGGTGAGTCCATAAATATACATAAGAAACAACACCTAAAATAACCAACTTAAATATGCCTTCAAAAACATCAGGCCTAAACTATTAAAATACACTCAAGTTTAATTCCCAAAAATTGTTCAACCATGTGCCTTAACTAATCACATTAAACATTAACTATAGTCCAAGTTTTAATCACAAAAAATTATAAGCATAACATAGTGATATATAATGTGGTCAAATATGGTAAAGATACCCCATTGAAATTTAAGACCATATCCAAAATCATATATTCAAAAGATATGATAAAAAACACAGTCAATTTTTAAGACGAAGCCGATCAATTATAACCTAGTCAATCAACACAACACAATAAACAAACACAATTAGAATAAATTTAAAATCCATGACACACACACACACACACACACACCCAAGCTTGTATAACTATGTTGTTAAAATCTTAGTATAAGATATTAATACAGTCATGATATTAAAACCCAAACAACAACCCTATAATAACACAGTAAAAATTAAAGTCTCCATCGATGTTATCAAAATATTCAAGCCATGAATAAATTCTACACCATCAAAGATGTGATATGAAAAATCCAGGTCAAGATAATGTAATGATATAACACAGGTGGAAAACATCGATTATTAATACAACCATGAACCCTATAATGAATCTAAACAACTTAATTAGCCAACATGAACATATTCCAAAACGAAGTTGTTGATGGCTAAATATGTACCATAGGTGCCTAGAGTGTTTAGAAATACTTCTCATTTTTAAATTCTAAGAATTCATCGCATAAGTTGCATGTCATGATAATTCTATTATCTATTGGTGGAATAGAGGTAGAATAAGTGACTACTTCATAATATTTATATTAATTGGTGGATGGGAGCCACCATAGACAAATAACAGATCTATGTAAAGTATGTAGTAATTATGCAAATAACAGTAAATTATGATCAACAACTAAATTAAAAATTAATTTAGAATGGATATTTAAAATGAAAAGCTAAACTAAGGTGATCTAGGTTTAAAAAATAGGAAAAAGAAGGGTAGGGTAGAAAGAAATATTACTGATCTTCATTCCAAATATCATGACAAAGTTTAGATTTCATCCAAGTATGCACTTAAAACCAACATGTAAAGTGAAACAGCTTAACCCAAATCACATCATACATTAGGGAAACTTGTAAGGAAGGAGAAAATAATGCAAATAAGAATCAATTTCACTTTAAATACTCTAACCTTGTAAGCAAACAACATTGACCCAAATGCAAGAAGAGTAAAAGAAATGAAATGAAGCTAAAGACTTTCAGTCAACCTAGCATTGGCATAAGTTAATAGCTCTATAATTAATTATGCACACCAAGAAGCCATAAGAACCATTCAAATATAGAAATCAAAAAAAATAAAATGAGAGAGAAGCCATGATAGCAAACACATAGAAAATAACTAGATAATATTTACAAAATTATTTGTTTGTATTGCTTACTTCAAGTTTACAAAGTAATTTTGGCTCTAAAACTCCCTCTCCTCTACAAAATGAAAATACTATCATTTTATATAATAATAAGGCAATATACCAATCAGTCATAAGATACAAAAAATGCATAAGCAATAAGGATAGCTATCTTTTTTACAAAGTTCCAGAATACATTTGCTTTTCTAAAGTGGATAGACCTACATGCCAATGTGCTAACAAACTAGCACATGCCTTTACAAAATAATATTATATTTTTGAATATTACAAAATTTGATACAAAATAGGATATTTCTAGCTGGATGGTGGGTCTTGTGTTGATGAAGCCCCTTGTTGCTGCTAAAGAATACTCATGGTTGTATTTGCATTGAGCAATTATTTTTATTTTTTTACTTCAGCTCAGACATATATTAAAAACAAATTAAAAAATTAGTTTTCATTTAGAAATTTGTATTAATAAAATATTATAAGTTTCATAGCCTTACCATAAAACTACTGGGACCCTCCATTTAAAAGCCACCAGCTCTATTTGCACTCCTTGAAAAGTGCTACGTATGGAAAAATAATAATAAATGTTTTGGAGGAAAATTTTTCATGCTTGTATTTTTAGTGTGTCACATCAAGTGAGCTAAATGTTGGTGAAAATGATCATGGCACAAAGGTGAACAAACCCATTTGATCATTTTTTTAAAACTATAGTGCTTGCAAGATATGGCCTCTTCAATATGCTCACTAGGTTCTATTTGAGCTCTCTAAAAATGGCTATGGAAAAAAGTGAAATGTGGCTGAGAGGCCAATTTTTTTGCCCGTAAATTTTGACATGTTATGTTTCATAATCTTAAAATTAATTAAAATGTTCTTTATGAAAATGTGAACAAACACATTTGACCATTTCATCTAAAGTTTTAGTGCATGAGAGATATGGCCTCATGAAAATGCCCACTGAGCTCTGTTTGGATCCAAAAAACTAGCCAAAATGTTTTGAAGGCAAAATTTGCATGCCTATAAATTTTGATGTGCTATATTTAATGAGCTTAAACTTAGCTAAAATATTTTTTTATATGAGGATTAACAAACTTATTTGACTATTTGTCCTAAAGTTGTAGTGCATGTGAGATATAGTCTCATGAAAATGCCCATAGGGTTCTGTTTAGACCCGAAAAACCAACCAAAATACTTTTAAGACCAAATTTACATGCCCATAAATTTTGAAACTCTATGTCACATGAGCTCAAACTTAGTGAAAAATGTTCTTTTTATGAGGGTTAAAAAACCTATTTGACCATTTGTCCTGAAGTTACATTGCATGACAAATACAACCTCTTACAAATGCCCATTGGGCTCTATTTAAGCTCTCTAAAAATGACAAATTATAGGAAAAATAGTGAAATGTAGTTGAGAGGCCCACTTTTCATGCCTATAACATTTGACGTGCTATGTCACATGAGCTCAAACTTAGCAAAAATAGTTCTTGTATGAGAGTTAACAAACCTATTTGATTATTTGTCTTTAAGGTGTAGCCCATGTGAGATACTTGCACTCTCATTTGATGTTTGTGCGACCATATTTGACATACCTAAGACCTTAAAATTTAATCTCATGTGATTTTTACTCATGGGCTCCCATTTGATGTCTATGTGATTGTAATTGACATCTCGAAGATCATCAAATTTAAGTTCATGTGATTTTTTTCATGAGTTTAAATTTGACATCTACACTACCATCATGTGACACCCATGCGATCATATTCGACATCTTGAATACCATCAAATTTAAGTGCATGTTATTTTTTTATAGGCTTAAATTTGACATCTATGTGAATGTCTTCTATTTTTTGGTCAAATTTTCAATTTTATATCTTAAAGTACAGAATTCATCAAGGCACTAAATTAGTAGGGAATGGACTTAGTACCAAAAGGAACTAACCTATTAAATATATTGATCTTGGGAACTTATTAATGCACCTATAAAATATTGAAATGAGACATTTTTTATGATTTTTTATGACATCCATGTACTTGTCACAAAAATAGTCTAAAATGGCTTGGAAACCAACTTTGAGTGCTCATAACTTTTGACACGTTATGTTGCATGAGCTCAAATTTTAAAAAAATATTTCTTGTACAAACGTGAATATTTTTTTTTGATCATTTCATCTTAATTTTCATCACATGAGAGATATATCCTCATGAAAACACCTACTAGGATCTATTTGAGCTCTCTAAAAATGGTGAAGTATAGGAAAAATAGTGAAATGTGGCCAAGAGACCAACTTTGCATGCCCATAAATTTTGAGGCACCATGTGTCATGAGATCAAACTTATTTAAAATATGTTTTTTACAAATTCAAACAAACCCATTTGATCATTTTCTTTGAAGTTGTAGCGTGTGAGAGATATGGCCTCATGAAAATGCCTACTAGGCTCTATTTGCACCTAGAAAACATAGTCAAAATGCTTTGGAGGGCAACTATGGATTTCCATAAATTTTGGCATGCTTCATTTTGGAATCTAAAACTTGACACAAATGATTTAAGCATGAATATGAACAAACCCATTTGATAATTTCTCTTGAAACATCTATACATGTGAAATATGACTCCAATAAACTGCCCATTCAAATTTTCTGTCATCAGACTAAAATGTCTAGATAGACACAATGAGGAACCAATGGAATACCATGCACTTCCATACTTACTTCAAAAACTCTTGGCACCTCATAGGATCTTTGAAACCTATCCATATCCTTTGTAAATTGACAAATGATACTTTAAATGAACTTATTTAACTTAACTTTTTACAGACCAAAGGCTAGTAAAAGGCCAAATTAATATTAAATCATGAAATTTTAACACGGCTCATTTAAGGAAGGCCTCATAAAAAATGTAACGTAAACATGAAGAATAATTGCTAACAAACTTGGATAAAGTCAAATTAGAACCATAAACCAATAAGTTAACTAGACTATGGTATGAATGAGCTTTAAATAAAAAATAATATCTGAACATGCTAGTGACACTCTGATCAAGTGAATTTTCAATTTTAAGATAAAAATTTGCAAAATTTTAAATAAGGGCCTCCATTTTTAAAAAATAAGGGTATGTTGACCTTAACAAATTGTGATTTAAGGGAAACATAGAAATATGTTACAATTCAGAGACTCTGGTTCAGACTAATAATTAAACTACTTATTCCATTTGATCAAGCACCATCATTAAGATCAGTTCATTGTTAGAAAAAAAATATTGCATATACAAAATTAGGATCAAACATCAAAAATCATTCATGTTGTGTGTGTTCTTTGATTCTACTTACTGATTGCCAAAGGATTTAGAGAATAACTTTTATGTTCATGACTTTAATCATTAACACTGACTTTCAACATGTTTGAATATTCATTAAGAACCATGCCTTAGATCAGGGAAGGATTGAGCATTTCTCTACTGCTATCTAGGTATCTATATCCCCAACATAGATGCCTTTGAATTCACTCATGGCCTTGCTCCATTTCTAGCCAAGTGTCCATAGTCCTAATGGAGATTACCATAATCACCTTTTCTTGTAAAGCCTTTGATTTTGCAATAAGCCCTTTTTGTATTTTTTTTAGATCATTTTTTGGCCTTCTAGCAAAGGTTGGGAACTAGGTTAGCCAAGTTTAGGGATTTGGTCAAGTTTTTGATTTTCAGACAATCATCCTTGGTTGTAAACTTTATCCAAAGTAATTAACATTTTTTAGTACAAGCAAGATTGTGTTTTAATAGTTTAAGCTTTCATCCTACATGTGAAATCCTTTTGAAAAATAATATTATATTAGAACAAGGTTTAAAATCTCAAATAATAATTAACTTATCCACCAGTCTTTACTAGTTTCTTTAAACTACAACATCAAGCTCACATTTCAACAACCCATGATCAATTAATGTTGTGAAGTCATACCTTAATTTCTAAACTGTAAAGCTCTTCAGAAACTTAGATAAAATTCAAGCTAAGGGTTGTCCAAAAAGACTTATTTAGAAGTAATAAAAAAATCATAAAAGGCAAACAAATATATACAGACACTATATATAAACAAGGGACATAAATAAAAAAATAAGAAAGAAAGAATGAGAAAGAAACTAATCTAAGCCATATACTAAATAAAATACTTACCTCCAGGATCAATTGGAAAATTACTTAGTTTACTATATAAATTTGAAACCAAGTGTTTTTTGATGGCATCTTCCTACCGCTAGGGGCATTTGGATGCTTAGATCTTCTAAATGGTGTGACTTGGCCTCCCATATGCATCCTCAAGTACATGGATCAAAGATATGAGTCTAAAATTAAATCCTATTCCTCCCAAATCCTTCAACTTTAGAACATGATTGCTATCTTTGATTCATCCATAGATAGGTATTAGCTTATATCATCTTCACTCAATAATGATAGCTTGACTTGCATCTTTAGACTAATGTCTTCATTAGGTTCTTTCTGAGGTGAAATTGGACTATCAATATTTACATAAAAATCTTCAAATTCATCCCAAAATTCTTCTTCATCTTGGTCATTTGAATGATGTTCATCTGGAATCTCATCATGAGAAACATGTTGGTCTCATACTATTAACCTCTTGGTGAAGTCACATGATAATTTTTGATCTGATTCGTATACTTCATCTTCATCTTTAGTGAAGAGGGACATCTCTTCCATCCAATTAAGCTTCAACTTGTTTTGGTTTGGTTCTTTCAAAATAATACCACCTATAAACTCTAGATCATTGGTGAAATACTCAGATGAAGCATCCATATGTTGTTCCATCCCCTCATTTACCATCTCTAGTTTCTTGATTTTATTCAATAAATCATAGTATGGATACTGCCAATGATCATCTTCTTTAGGAGTATTATTCATTTCAAAAATAAACCTATGTGAGCTATCTTTCTACCTACCTTCTAAATAAATATCATCTTGTATTCGATCCATATCCATTTTCAACAACTCTTCTTCTTCATCTCCAAATATACTAATGATGATGTCTTATTGATCTTTAATTACAATCTCTCTTACATCTTCAGGAATGAAAGTTATCTTAGATGCAACTTCTTCAATTGGTTCATCTTCATCTTCAACCCCATCTTCAAATGAAAAATCAAAGGCCTACATGAAACTTTGAGATGCTCCTACAAAGCCAGATGTTCCTGTATTAAAATTTTGATTAGGCACAATTTTAGAGGTTTTAGAAATATTACAATGATCAGCCAAAATAATATCATGGAAACTTATTTGTATATTTTCAGATGATCCATTATTATTTTCATCATGAGTCTTGTTTAGAGGACTATCAAACCTTTGAGAAGCATAGTTTTTGTCATAGTCCTCCCTTGTATTTCCTACTTATTCTTACAATTGATGAAATTCAATGCTTAGTTTTTGGATCATTTTTAATATTAAGTCATTTTAATTTTTTAGTGTCTCAGGCTCACAAATTAGAGCATTATTATTGGCTATGGCCACTAGAGTTATATGATTTAATGGATGAAATCCACTTGTAGTGCTATTCAATAACTCTAGGTGTTGGCCAAGATATGCATGACTCAAGGAAAAATAATTCTAAACTGGTGTTAAAGTAGGTATAATAGGGATGTCATTTTAGATGAGCCAATTTGAATTGACATTAGGCATGAAATACACCATTTGACCCTGAGGCTGCATTTGGTCATTAATGATCATGACTTCAAAATAGCCTTGGGTCAACGTGTTTATGACTAGGAGAGACCTTTTTAAGAACATGGAGGTTATGGGATCTATAACATCCTTATAAATTTATAAGACTAAAGTCTTATTAGGTCTATAAGGAGCTATAGTTTTGTTGAACATTTTTTGAAACCAAGCATTAAAGGTTTTGATGATTTCATTAATGTCTCTTTTACTTATGGTGAACTCTTGATATAAGACACAATGACTAATAATTTTGATAAATTAATCAATGAATATATTGTTGAAGCCATTCCAGCTAGTAATATAATCCTTTAGAAGGTTAAGTAACCATTCATAGGTAGCATCTTTTAAAATAAATGGAAATAACCTACATGCTACATCTTTATGAGTCACATTCAACAATCTCATAGCAACTTTGAAACTTTTAACATTGTCTTTGGCTATGACAACATCATTAGGATTATACGAAGACAAATATCTTTCAATATTTTTAGGAATATCATGCACTAAACCTAACATGTTGATTGAAGAACCACCTAGCCAAGCCATACCTTGAACACATGAGTATCATGAACTAGTGAAGTAGATTGGAAGCCTAAGGTTTTTTTTCACCTCAATCTCGCTTTGGTAATTCTAACTTAAGGACTTTAAATATTGTTTGAAATACGATGTGTCAAATCAATCTTTATAAAGAATAATGATTAGATTTTTGAATTAAGCAAATTTTGTAAAGATTCATATAAAGAAAAATAAATAATGGCACTCTTTAAGTAAGTTAGCTCAAACAATTGTCCAAATAAGCCAATAAGAATGATCTTTACACATTCAAGTCCAAATAAACTTAAATTTGTAAAGTATTTATAAATATTTGATTAAAACAACTATTACTAACCTCAAACTAGTTGGATTTACAGTTCTATATCCATTTTTACCACAACTAAGCATATGTATTCAAATAATGTCAATCTTTGTCCAAATAAGCCCCCAAAGACCAGTCTACAATAGTGAAGATCACCAACCTCTACACAATTATGCTAAAAATAACATAAATATGTAAAAATTAGAGTGATCTTTGATCAAAATACACTAAAACTAACCAAGATCCTATAAATTCACAAAGATTTGTTGAAGCCCTCTTTCTAACGTCAATGAATCTCCTCCTATTGATGCCTAAATATATAAAACAAGTGCCCAAAATGTTTAGAAACATTTCTTATTTTAAAATTTAGAGAATTTAGTGTATGAGTTGTAGGTTGTGATAATCTTGTTATCTATTGGTAGAATAAAGGTAGAACAACTGATTATTTTACACTATTTATATTAGTTGGCAGTTGGGAGCCACCATAGACAAATAAAAGATCTATGCAAAGTATACAATAATTATACAAAGAATAGTGAATTATGATCAAGAACTAAATTAAGAATTAATTGAGAATGGATATTTACAATGAAAATCTAAACTAAGGTGATTTAGGTCAAAAAAGAGAAAAAAAAAGGTAGGGTAGAAAGAAATATTGTTGATTTTCATTCCAAACATCATGACAAAGTTTAGATTTAATCTAAGCATGCACTTAAAACCAATATGTGAAGTGAGACAACTTATCTCAAATCACATCACACATTAGACAAACTTCTAAGGAAGGTGGAAATAATGCAAATAAAAATCAGTTTCACTTTAAAGATTCTACCCCTGCAAGCAAACAACACTAACCCAAATGAAAGAAGAGTAAAGAAAATAAAATGAAACTAAAGACTTTCAATCAACCTAGCATTGACATAAGTTAGCAGATCTACAATTAAATTTGCACATCAAGAATCCATAACAACTATACAAATATAGAAATGAGAACAAACAAATGAGAGAGAAGTCATGATAGAAAACACATATAAAAATCGAACAATCTTTACAAAATTCTTTGCTTATAATACTTACTCCAAGTTTACAAAGTAATGATGGCTCTAAAACCCCCCCTCCTCTATAAAATTAAAATAATGCCCTTTTATAGAATAACAAGATATCATACTAGTCAGTTATAAGATATAAAAATGTATAAGTGATAACAATAGTTGTCCTTTTTATAAAATTCTAGAATACATTTGCTTTTCTAAAATGAACTGACCTATAGGCCAATGTGCTAACAAACTAGTACATGCTTTTACAAAATAATATTCTATTTTTGACTATTACAAAATTTACTACAAAATTAAATATTTCTAGCTACCTAGTGGGTCTTGTGTTGATGAAGCCCCTTGTTGCTGATGAAGATTACTCATGACTATATTTGCATTGAGCAACTATTTTTATTTTTTTACTCCAGCTCGATCATATTAAAAACCAATTAAAATTTTGGTTTTTATTTAATAATTTACATTAATGAAAATCTTATAGGCTACATAGCTTTTCCATTGAACTATTGGGACCCTCCATTTAAAATTTATCAGCTTTGTTTACACTCTTCTAAAAATTGTTGAGTATGGAAAAATAATACAGATTGCTTTGGAGGGAAACTTTCCACGCTTGTATATTTTTGTGCACCTCATCACGTGAGTTGAATCTTAGTGAAAATGGTCATGGCATAAATATGAACAAACTTATTTTATTATTTTTTCTAAAATTACAATGCTTGCAAGATATGGTCTCTTCAAGATGCTCACTAGGTTATGTTTGAGCTCTCTAAAAATGGCTATGGGAAAAATAGTGAAATATGGTCAAGAGGTCAACTTTGTATGCCCATAACTTTTGACATGCTATGTCATATGAGATCAAACTTAACAAAAAATATTCTTCATGAAAATGTGAACAAACTAATTTGACTATATCATCTGAAGTTGCAATGTATGAGATATATGGCCTCATGAAAATACCCACTAGGCTCTATTTGGATCAAGAAAACTAGCTAAAATGTTTTGAAGGCCAACTTTTCATGCCCATAAATTTTGGTGTGCTATGTCTCATGAGTTCAATCTTAGATAAAATATTCTTTGTGTGAGGGTTAACAAACCCATTTGATCATTTGTCCTGAAGTTGAAGTGCATGTGAGATATGGCCTCATTAAAATGCCTATTAGGCTCTGTTTAGACCTAGAAAACCAGCCAAAATACTTTGAAGGCCAAATTTGCATGCCCATAACTTTTGATGCGCTATATTGTAAGAGCTCAAACTTAGCAAAAATGTTTCTTATATGAGAATTAACAAATTCATTTGATCATTTATCTTGAAGTTGTAGCACATGAGAGATATAGTCTCTTGAAAATGCCCACTGGGCTCTATTTGAGCTCTCTAAAAATGGATAAGTATGGAAAAAATAGTGAAATATGGTTGAGAGACCAACTTTGTATGCATATAATTTTTAATACTTTATGTTGCATAAACTCAATCTTAGCAAAAATATTCCTTGTATGAGAGTTAACAAACCAATTTAACCATTTGTCCTGAAGTTGTAGTGCATATGAGATATCACCTCTTGAAAATGTTTATTCGACTCTATTAGCACTCCCATTTGATGTCCATGTGACTTTATGTGATGTCCATAAGACCATCAAATTTAAGCTCATGTTATTTTTATTATAGGCTTAAATTTGACATTTGTGCAACCATCATGTGACATCTACACAACCATATTTGACATCCTAAAGACCATCAAATTTAAGCTCATGTGATTTTTTTCATGGGCTTAAATTTGACATCTATGCAACCACCATGTGACTTCCGTATGACCATATTTGACATATTGAATACCATCAAATTTAAGTGCATGTGATTTTTTTCATGGGCTTAAATTTGACGTCCGCATGAATGTCTTTTATTTTTTGGCCAACTTTGCAATTTTATATCTTTAAGTGCAGAACTCACCAAGACACCAAATTTATAGGGAATGGACTTAATACTAAAAGAAATAAACCCATTAAATCCACTAGTCTTGGGAGCTTTCTAAATGCACTTATAAAATATTGAAATGAGTACTTTTTCATGATTTTACATGATATCCATGTACATGTCAAGAAAATAGTCTAAAATTACTTGGGAACCAACTTTACATGCTCATAAATTTTAACGCGCTATGTTACATGAGCTCAAATTTAGCAAAAATATTCCTTGTATAATTATGACTAAACTTTTTGACTATTTCATCTGAAGTTGTAACGTATGAGAGCTATGACCTCATGGAAATTTTTACTAAGCTCTATTTGAGATCTTTGAAAATGGTGAAGTATGGATAAAAAAGTGAAATATGGCCAAGAGACCAAATTTTCATGCCCATAACATTTGACGTGTTATGTCGCATGAGCTCAAACTTAGCAAAAATGTTTCTTGTACAAATGTAAACAAATCTATTTGACCATTTCCTTTAAAATTGTAGCACGTGAGAGATATGGCCTCATGAAAAGGCTTAATAGGTTCTGTTTACAATTGGAAAACATAATCAAAATGCTTTGGAGGGCAACTTTGGATATCCATGACTTTTGACATGCTTCATCATGGGAGCTAAAAATTAGCATGTATGATCTAGGCATGAAGATGAACAAACTCATTTGATCTTTTCTCTTGAAAAATACATACGTGTGAAATATGACTCTATCAAACTACTCATTCAGATTTTCTGCTATCAAACCAAAATATTTGGATGGACACAATGAGGAACTAGCTAAATACCATGCACTTTCATACTTACTCCAAGCACTCTTGGCACCCCATAGGGTCTTTGAAACCTATCCATGACCTTTGTAAATTGACAAATGCCACTTAAAAAAAATTTATTTAACTTAATTTTTTACAAACCAAAGGCTAGTAAAAGGCCAAATTAAGATTAAATTATGAAATTCAGACACAGCTCATTCAAAGAAGGCCTCATCAAACTTGTAAATTGAACATGATGAATAATTGCTAACAAACTTGGATAGAGTCAAATTGGAATCATGAACCAATAAATTAGCTAGACCATGGTGTGTATAAGCTTCAAATAAAAAAGTAATGTCTAAACATGCTAGTGACACTCTGATCAAGTGAATTTTTAATTTGAAGGTACAAATTTGCACACTTTGACACAAGGAGCCCTATTTTTTAGAAATGGAAGTATGCTGACCTCAATAGGACTCTAACAATACTTTCATGAGATAAAAAACATGATAGTATTAAAATAAAAGTGAATACACAGACAAATATATATACCAGTTGAAACCTAACTAGCTATCATGGGGTTCAAAACATAGTCACACACTTGAATCATAAAAAAATATAGTCACCATTAAAAACCCAACCTGACCTTCATATAGAAAAAAATGTAACATATTATGCCAATATAAAATCCAAACACTCCAACAAGAATTATTTCCATCATTCCACGTAGAGATAAAATATATGCAGGTAGGTTCCGTCTAATCATATTGATACAACAACATATATTTATATAGAATGAAGCACACAACTTTACAAACAAAAAATGATACATGTTCCCAACAAACCAAATAAACCATCAACAATGATTAATCATAGAATAGATAAACCCTATGGGGTATTAAACCAATGAAAATACTTCCATGCATGCAGAGTCAATATCATTCAAGCCATAATAAGAACAACAAATTCAAAATAGTAACAACCATATATCCATTTGCAAGTTTATATGCAAATGATATATATATATATATATATATATATATATATATATATATATATATATATATATATATATATATATATTCTTTTAGGTCTACATAAGCATCCATAATTTCTAAGACTTATGGTTACATAAGCAGCCTTTTTTTAATTTGTATTTCTAGATTTACATAATAAACAAATAACTAGAGAAAAAATATAACTCACCTGATATTGTAGAGAAAAATCAAAAGCCAAGATAGAAACTAGAACTTTGATTCTTTCCAAGCAAACTTTGTGTGTAAGAATCCTGCATGGCCACCATAAGAACCAATCCAACTTCCATTATTTTCTTCCATCTTCCTAACCCCATCAACTTCCTCTATCTTCCATCTAATTCAACATTCCTTATGTCTATTTTCCCCATACCCATTCAATTTCTACATTGAATGGGAGGAGAGAGAATCTTCCTCTATTCTCAAATCAAATCCCCTATCAGATCCATAATAATGGTCATTAAACCCATTTGGAGAACTCGATCCATAATCCAATCATTAACCAATGAAAACATAGATTAGGGTCTTAAACCACATGATTCATGCTAATAAATGGATTAACATAACCCTTATGACTTATGCCAACCACCATATTAAATGGCATTAAAAAAATGATCATGGAAACTAATCAATATAAGTCAATTTTTAAAATAAAAGATTTAAACTAATTAAACTAAAGTCGATTCCAATAATAAAACCAAGCCACTTTAATAACATGCTACCAGCTTAGGTATAAGGTGTCTATAAGGTCAAGGGGTTAGTCTAAGGGGGTGGGGTGTCAAGGGTTCTAATGGGGTGTCAAGGGGAGGTCTTAGGTAGTGAATCAGGTTAGGTAATTAGGATCCACTTAGGTGCATGAAAGTGAATGAAAGCCTATGTAGAAGGACAAGTTGGAGCTAGGCACAAAGGTAGAATAAAAGACTACAACCATAATAATATTAATAGTAAATAAATACATGTGATAAGGATAAAGTACATCAAAAATAAAAAGGTGAAGTATAATAGCAACCAACAAAAAACACAAGGGCCAAAGTCAGATAACAACATAATCAATGAACAATCAAGAAGGATAGAAAACATAGCCAAACAAGTATACCTATCAGACATGTTTGAATTGCTTATAATTCCTTTGGTTTTGGGAGTACAACTATCAACATATGCCAAGCTCATAGATAGAACCTGCAACCACCAAAAATGACATCAATCCCATATTGAAAATTGATAAATAATTACAAATTCATAATATCAACTACAGTAATAAGTCCATAAAATAATTAAGTACAGAATTAAACATGCA
The DNA here is from genome assembly GCA_037957365.1 of Torreya grandis. Lineage (NCBI taxonomy): Eukaryota > Viridiplantae > Streptophyta > Pinopsida > Cupressales > Taxaceae > Torreya > Torreya grandis. The sequence goes on from JARHVA010009515.1 coordinate 164,045, forward strand.
GTCCAATACCACTAAAATAGTTCTAACATATAGTCTAACTAAGTAACAACCAATAATAAGTTTAACAACAATAATAATGTATTTAACAACAAAATATATTACAAAAAGGCAGGATTGTAACACATCCCTAAAGAGAATCTTTTCATTCTTAAGTGGTAAAATAGATCAAACTTATAACACATGTTTTAGGATAACTATGAGGATTAGAGATGAGTCATTAGCTCTTATAGTTACATGTGCAATTATTCAAATCACCCTATAGAGGATTATATTCCACTCAAGTTGAGGGAGACATGATGATGCATTTTACGTCATGGTCAAATGCCTATTAAGAGTCCAAAAGTTGGTCAATGGGTAGTGTATCTTTTGAATCACTAGCCCAATCGATAAACCATCTTTTCCAACACATCTATATGGGTAGATATGAACTACCATCTCATATATTTATATGGTCAAGTCCTCTGATCCCCTTCTAGAGGATTCTCTATCACTTAGTATGAGGAAAACAAGTATCTACTCAGCATCTATTTTTTTAGCTTCTCTTTGTTTAAATAAGATAATCTTCTCTGCTCAAAAAACCAACCATGTAAAGGTGGAGGCTCATCATTACCACTAACCTACATAAAATTTGTTAGTAAAAAATTTAAATATAAATAAACATATAATGATAAAATAATTCAAAATTAAAATACACCAAATTAAATAAGTTAAATTTAGTAATTTTAAAAGCTGGATATATTGAATACTAATATTACAAAGTCAATCGAATGTAACTTCATGATTATATATACTTTTGAGTGTTTCAAGAATGTCTTCATGCTTATATTATCAAACTTTTCATAAAATTTTGTTATGAGGATTTTCATGAAAATTTATCATTTGAATATTTGTAGTGATAAAAAAATATGATTAATGAATCACCACCCTATGTGTTTCAAAGTCCTTAAATAAAAATTTCTTTAATTTTTTATGAAAGTGTCTACAAATACAAGTTCCTATAACCACATCAGATCCAATGGGATAAATGAGGTCTTCTCCATCGATGAAAGTTATGGTTAACTTTTTTGCCTCTACACAAGACAAGTAATAGTCTGTTGCCTCATCATTGTCTTCAGGTGCAATTATTGCAAAAAATTACCTTGAAAATTTAAATTAGAATCAATTTTTATGGACACTTAGAAAAAAATTAAGATATCACTATTATTTAAGGCTATATATAAATTATACCTAGTTGCACAAGATCTCAGATGTTTTCAAAGTCAACTGATGATGTCATTTTATTATCCCCTATTAGTTATAATGAATCACTAATCTCCATAAGTTTTATGGGTCTAAAATACCATTTTTCAACCTATTATTTTAACTCATATTCATTCCAATTAAATTACATATAACTTGAACAAAATCATGTGATATTCCTAGTATAAATAGTCCATAAACTAGAATTTGAGCTTCGAATAGAGTGGAAAATACTCAATCCAGGTATTGTATTTAAATATTCATACATTATCTTATCTTATACCTCCATTAACCAAAATAATCTCCACACATTAGAATATTTATTTTATCCATGATAAAAATCATTATACCAAATCACAATTCTTGTAGCATCAATCAAATTAGTACCATCCATGTGCATTCCCTACTCTTTTTTAAAGGATCATTTTACACATGCACCTACACCATCATGTTCCCATTTTCCATACCAAGCCTCAAATAAACTCAAAAAATGTTTAACCCCATTCTACTTATGCATTTTTCTTAACCAACAAAACATTCAATAATTCTTAAACTATCTTACACAATTGACTGACCAAATGTACTATGTATTGAACATGATTTATCTTGAATGCATATTTATATAAGATATCTCAAAAAAGCCTTGGATAAAATCTAGATAATTTAATTTGTCATTGAACATATAAAATTGGTACTCCCTCAAAATATTTATGATGTCTTTTGTGTTATTAGGTGCATGTATGCATGTAATATGCCTAAAAATTCCAACTTGAATTGAATTATAATATTTGTATTTAACGTCGTTATTTAGTTTTAGAGTTTAGTTTTTAGAAAATTACACAATTGAAATAATGGTCCCAATGGGGAATTTGTCCTTACAAAACTTTTGATCATCTAACCATTTTTCCTTGTGTGTGTCTTGAATATTGGTAGATAATATTTTTCTCAAATTCAAACATGAAATTAGATATAGATACTTGGGCCATAACCAACTCATATCTAGATGACTCTTTTCCATCTTTTAATACATAATTTATAGATTTTTAATTCTTAAAATCAACTAGTTACTTTCCAAATTCATAACTATGTCTATTTTCTATAACATGGTTTCTAAGTTTTGAGAAAGAAAAAGTTATTGAAAAAAAATCTTATGCAAAAAAATATTTGAATATTATTAGACCAAATCTCTTTGATTTTATTTCTTACCTCCTCCATGTTAGGTCTTATTCTTCTAAATTTATAGATGATTATACAGTCATAAAAAGATGCATAATTATCCACAAATCATCATATTTAATTATGATTATGGTTTTTTCAATTACATAAGACTTAAATTTAATAGACACAAGATCAACCTACCAACCAACTGGTTCACCCTCAAGCTTGGATGTTATTGTATCATCCCTATTTTCTAATGACTCTTCATGGATTATATGCTAGATAATGGCCCTAAACTAGATGACCTATATAAAAGAATATCCATTCAAAATAGAATCTTTGTGCACTATCTTTAGGTCACCATTCATCACCTTCACTTCTCTTTTCCTCTATCCTAAAGCCTAAGATTCATCAACATCAAAAGCTCCATTTTCTATTATATGTTCTCCTTGAGTTCATCATTCCATCACCCTAATTCCCAATAATTATTATCTCTATTATATATTCACCATATATCACCCAAAATACTCGAATATGTCACTTTGGTTTCTCTATTCCATTACTCTAATATTTCTTCCCATCACTAAATTCAAAATTTCCTTCCTTGCCTGAGAGCTCCAAATTTATCCCTTACTTTTCCATATCTTTATTAAAATTTTAATTATTATTTTCTATTTTAAATAATTTGAAATACTTTAAAAATATTTGTAAATAATAAGTATTCCTTATAAGTCAACAATCATGACCATGCAATGGTACTTAATTCTTTCTTGTGCTCATAACTATGTTTTTTTATTATAAAGTGAAAAATAATTGTCGTCAAATAAATAAGTGATATAACCTTCGTATAAAGTGGTTCCCATCTCAAGGAAACATCAAACTAATACTCAAAACATGACAACACTTCTAGGTGAATACAAATGAAAAAAATAAAAATATATATATTCAGTGAGCACTAAGGCTAAAAAAACCTTCTCCTTCTTCTTCCAAAATTTCTAATAAACTGATAAAGAGTGCATATAATTTTAAGCATTCAATGTATATTTTATGAGGTTTATCTCTTAGAAAAACTTTTTCCCATGGATAAAACTATTGAGGATTTATTTTCAAGTCTACACACCTCTTGTGCCTATTATATGTAGCCTTCAACCTTTGACAAATAAAACCCATATGAGTGTCATAATCATGCATTTTTTAAGGTCCTACATCAACTTTATATTCCAAACATTTCAAGCCAATGTGAGTTTGGTATTTATATACATTTAATACTTCAAAAATATCTATATTTGTTAGAGGATGATAAGTGCTAGGGTAATAAAATTCAAATAGTGGAGATAATCTTCACACTTGGTTTGATGATCCATTACATACATACATTCACATCATATATTCAACCACTTGGTTCAACTTTTAATTTGATAATATGTTTCTGGGTGTTATGCAGAATTAAAATTGAAATGTGTTATAAATCCAATAGTCAAGATATACCAAAACCTTTAAGTGAAAAACTTATCTCAATCAGAGATGATAACCTCAATAACTTTGTCAATACAAACCATTTCCTTAACAAATATCTTAACAAAATTAAGGGCATCATTGTTAATATTTATTTTATTAAAATTTGAAACATTGGTTAACTTATCAATCACCACTAAGATAATATCATGCCATCCTTGAGACTTAGGTAGTCATGATATGAAATCCATAAAAAATATAGATTGTTTATCTTTTGGTGTAGAATGAGGATAGAGAAAACCACTTAGATGATGATAGTCATCTTTAAATTTATATAATTATAGGAATTTTAATAAAAAATAAACCATACCCTTATTTAATCTAGGACAAAAATAGAAGTTTTTGAATTCATGTGTCATTTTTTTCTTACTTGGGTGAAAAAAATGAGGTGAAATATGCACATATTCCAACACTTACTCTCTAGAATCAAAAACATAAATTATGCCTTAATATCTCAGAAAACCATTTGATTCCAAGGACTAGTAAGAATAAGTCTTCACCATAGCTAAATTTTATAATTATTCAAAAAATTATTTTCATATACCATCAGATAATTTTTGTTCTGACACAAAATTTATGAAATTTTATTTCAAAATGGAAAGTGCAACATGATAAGTGCATCTACTGAGTGAATCAAAAACACTATATTCATTACCTTTGACATATGAAATTTTGATGTCATAATTTGATCAATTTAAGGAATATTCATTATATTTAATTCATATCATCTTATGAATATATTTTCTCAAAAGTATGATGGTTTGATTTCAATTTGAAGTGTTTCTCAAGCATAAAATGCTTCCATTATTTAAGTGCATGGACCATTGTTACTAAATCCAGGTCATGAATGGGATAATCATTTTCATGCACTTTTATTTTTTTAATATCATAATAAATAAATCTATCATATTGGTTTATAATTCCAACAAATACATTATTGATGAATTAGTCCAAATTTCAATGCTACCATTATGATCTTGTATAATGAGTATAGGTGTATAATTTTATAACTCCTTTAGTTTTTGGAAAGATTATTCACACTAAGGTTTCTATATAGATTTATTTCCTTTGTGTTACAAGGATGTATGGGAATAACCATTCTATAAAAAAATATCAAAAAACATGTGTACTAACTAGTCAATCCCATGAAACCTCACACTTCATGAGGATTTGTAAGGGTATGCCACTCTTTGCTAATTTTATCTTATTAGGATAAACACAAAGACCCTCCTTTAAAATTATATGACCCAAGTAATGAATATTATTTTATAAAAGGATAATTAATAAAACTTACCATAGAGCTTGTGTTGTTTTATCTTTTGTAGGACTAATCATAAATGTTCATGATTTGCTTCATTCTCCGAGTGGACTAAAATATCATTCATCTAAAAATAGAATAAAAAACTGATCCAAGGATTCATAGTTGATGGTACCCCAATATAAGATTAATATTATATAAACCTATATCATCTCTCATCCAATCAAATAGATCATCAATTCTAGGTAAAAGATACTTGTTTTTTATTTTGACTTTATTCAACATCTTATAGTCGTGAAAAGTCTTATTGTTATATCATTATTATTTATGAAGATACTAGTAACACCCAAAGGATAAAAACTTTGTTTAATAAATAATTTATTCAATATATCTTCCAATTTAACCTTCAACTCTTTCATATTTTCTATATTCATCCTATAAAATGCTTTGGGTGTAGGTGCAAATCCACTATATCAATTGAAAATTCAAACTCCCTTGAAGATGGTAAACCTAGAAGTTATTCAAAACTATATACTTGTATTATCACAAGATGGGAAAGTATATTAATTTAAGATCCTTATATTTAGAAATAAATTTTATTAGAACATTATAGATCTTTCAAATTTTATAGATTTCTTTCTTGAACTACAAGGTTGATAATATCTTACATGAAACTAGTCTTACGATACCATAGATTTCTACTAGGTTTCTAAAATCATCTAGGCATTTTAACTTCTTTCTCAATAAATCAAATATGGATTGATGTTTTTGAATCCAATGCATTCCAATAATCAGGTCATAATACCCCAAAGGTACCAAAAAATAAACTAAATTTGATATTAAAGACACCTAAATCAATTTCAATTTTATCCATGCATTTCAAAATTAGAATATTCTTATCTCCACCAAACTCTACCTTTCATCCTTATCTTATTTTTATGGATTTAAATTTACATATAATAGAAACAAGAGGAGAAATTAAACTATATTTTTATCAATAATCTATTATGACATTTAAGGAAAAAATATAAATTCTACCTCAGGTTTCAATAAGGGTGTATTATAGATCTGCATTATGATTTTTTAACTACTACGTATACTATATGGTTGGTAGTTGATTGCTTTGTAGCTTTGGGAAATATTTTATGTAGTGATTTTCACCACATTACTAAAATTTTAATACTCTTTTTGAAGTCAAATTTATTGAGTTATCATTGTTTTCTAGACCAAGGTGATTAGTCTAAGGTTGATTTATGTTTGCATTATCATGCCTTGTAGAATTATGAGGTTTTGAACCTTTATTATGGTTCTAAAATATACAAGAGTTATTAATATATATTTTTTTAAAAATGGTCCTGCCTCTTGAAATTATTTACAAGAAGAGAGATAGATGGTTTAGAATTAGACTATAGTTTATTTTTTATGAATTCTTGTCTAGTATTTAGGCAAGACTTATAGTTTTCATTAGCATGATCTATAGTTTCAATTTACTATAACAAGAGTGTGGACATTAGTCATGCTCACATCATGTATCAAGACCTCATGTATGCCTAATTTAATTTTAGTGACTTTTATCTCTGCATAATGCATGTAATAAACTTACTACAGAAGATTGGAAAACTTGTTTTCATATCTAGTTACAATCATATTATTTTGTTTCAACATTTGAAACTCAATAATCTTATACTCTTTTAGGTTGGATTTAAAATATCTATTTTTGAATTTTCTCTCAAATTTCTCCAAAGTGAGGATTAGAGGTTCATACTCTTTAATAGCACAAATATGATTCCACCATAAGGTTGCATCACCTACTAACTAATAAGCTCAAATATGAGGTTTGACACTAGTGATCATGTTATGTAGGGTGAAATATTTATAAAAGTTAACTAGGAATGATTCAGTAGCATCATTATATTATTATATATCATAAGAATAGGTTAAATTTTATTGATCTCATTGATAAAAGGATCAAGTGTAGTTGAGGGTTCTGAAAGCTCATCCTCCACTTTTATACAGTTGTTTTCTAGCAGGTTGTTGTAAACACCTTCCATATTTTTCATCAAGATTTCTTGAGCCTCTTTCATTTATTGAATTTTGGTGAGCATCCTAATAATACCTACCATAAATTTTACATTCCCCACTAGTGTATTAGCATTATCACCAACATTATTTTCAATATAATTGGCATTAGCATTTTCATCAATGAGAAGTGGTGCATCCCTTCATATGTTCTTATAGGCCCTTATTACCACTCTATTACCTTTTGTAGGGTTATTTTCACCCTCACATATTTAAATTTGTGTTATCACCATCATGAGATGCACAATCAAACATTAGGCAAAATAGTTTCCACAAATATCCCTAGGTAGGAAATTATGCTCTACTACCACTATCATATCCTAATGAAAATAAATAAGATTTTTTTTAATATTAAAGGATATTAAGGATTACACACAAATAGTTAACTTCTAATGGTGTGTTTATTAAAATAAATAATAACTTTGTGTGAATACAAAATTACATAGTATTTTTCATCATGCTAGCTAACAAGATACAATAAGAAATAAATAGATACATTAAAAAATATGACTAGGTCCATGTCTACGAATAACTTAATTGATGTCATTATAGTGTCAAGTATCACCTCATATATCCAAGAGATGAATAACAACATGTATTCCATCTATGAGTTTGGTTACACTTTATAGTGATCGAGGTGATATATGCCAATAATAGCCACCTAGTTAGCTTCAATCTATATAAGTTATTTACGATCCTTCCAAGATTTCCCTTGACATTATCAACTTAAGTCAAGAGTAAATCTCAATTTTTATAAGTTTAATTCTCTTAAACCTAGGTTACATCAAGGACATTATATTTAAGATTACTTCATTGTCTCAAGTTTTATGGCCAACTTCAGGGCTAATCATAATAATGTTCACTTTTTGTAATCAAAATGCAAGTTTTTCTTCCTTAAGTTTCCATAATTTTAACAATATTACTATTATTAGTGAAATAAATACATACAAAGATCTTAATGTAGGTTTGAGCTTAAACATCAAAAATCAAGGATTATAACCTATAAATTTTCTTTTCAAACCAAAATAATAATGGTATAAAAAATTAACCTAAAATTGGAGTTCACTGTGATAACATGATCATCTTGGCAATAGAGTCATAATTATTCACTAGTTTAAATAACCTAGTGCTACTCAAAATGAAAATTTATTAACTGAAACATCTAATTAAAAAATTTACCACATATCCATTTAATAATTTGTGACAATAAGAATTGAAAATTTATTTAATTCTAATAATGCATTTTAGAAAGTTTAATTGCCATTTTAGCTACTACCATCCAATAAATTCTAGTATTTAATAGGAAGTGTATAAAACCAATCCATTACACATAATTTAAAATCATATTTTTAGACAAATTAAAATTCATAAATTCTATATGGTGAATCAAATATTAGGTAATAATGATGTTTTTGTCCCTGTTCCTGACCCTATGGTGGAACAAGCTAACATAAAACTTGTAAAATCCATCCTAGCTAGGGTAAAAAATTTCCAACTAAATATTAACGCTTTTAATAAATAATCTAAATCAAGGTGGAAACCCAAAGGACACCTAGAGGTGGTCACTTTGGCAAGGGTTTCTTCCTATTTAATTTTTCTCTATAGGAGGATTGTATAAAGGTTTTCTCTGAAGGGCCTTGGCTCATGGGTAAGGTAAGTGTGGTTGTCCAAAGGTGGAAGGTCAAGTTGAATCTTAGCAACACTACCATGGATGATGTTCCAATGTGTTTGATTCTTCCTAAAATACCCTTAGAATATTGGCACCTAGAGGTTATCATAGGTATCTCTATGTCTTTGGGGAAATCCATTAATATTAACCTGATTACTCTTTCTTGTTGAACAATGGTTGCAGATCATGTGCATGTCTTCTACTTATGAATAAGCCCCTACTACATGAGATCAAAATTAATTAAAAATATGGAGAATTCATGTAGATCATGGTGTATTATAATGACACAATCTTCTACCTACGGTGTAATGTTTTGAGTCATATATTAAGAGACTATTTGAAGAAATGTCAAGACTCTACCACCCTACGTAGAAGTGGTTTAGGAAGGTGGTACCAAATAAGGATATATAGATGGATTAACCTCTTAGAATTAGTTTTCCTAAAGTTTTTCAAAGTTTTCTACTATCTAGTAGCTTGAAATGTATTCCTTTTAGTAACCATTTTTCTCTTCTTGATTTGTTTACTAACTCAATATCCCTAAGTGAGAAGGTCCCCCCTCAAGGTGATTCTCCCTAGGCTTGCTACCCCTTCCCCCTACCTCCCTTTCCCATGGATTTCCCATGGACCCATCCTCCCTCTCCCCCCTTATCCTTTTTCATCACCCCATCCTCTCACCAAGCACTTGTCACCCTTCCCAAGTGCGTCACCCCTCCCTCGAGTGGACTGGTCCTTGCCCCTACCCTTGAGCCTCTCCTCTCCCCTCCCAAACCCAACCCATCACCTTATCTCCCAAAAATCTTACCTTGGCCACCCCCTCCAACCCTTTTATCCCCTATGGTCCCTTCTCCCCCCTCCTCCCTCTCCTCACTCTTTGGGTAGTCATCATTTACCTAAGCCTACCCTCATCTCTGAATCAGCTCAAATTTTGGTTCAAAAAATCCCCCTATTTGTTAGCTTGGACTATTCCATTCTTCACCCTCCAAAGGATACCCCTCTTTCCCCATTTTTAAAGTCTCTAGAGCAAATCAAATATTGGGGGCAATGTTCTGAGACTCTTTTCCCCTCAAAATATTCTCCCAAATGAAGGGTTTATCACAAACTCCAAAATTAAAAGAGGGAGAAAAAAGATAACATTGGATTTTCCCTAAAACTAGTGGGTAAGTCACCTAGGATGGTCACAAGGAATTAAGAAATGGATAAATATGTTTCTAAGGGTTCCAAATAAACCCTTAAAATCTAATGGGAAAATAAATGAAAATCCTTTTTTGGAATGTCAAGGGTTTAAATAACCCCAAGAAATAGAGGAACCTCTATAATCTCATTAAAAGAGTCAAACCTTTTATTCTTATCATCCAAGAAAACAAAATGTCTAAATCTATTCTCAAACATTGTGCAATGAAAATATAGATAAATGCTCACATTTTAGCCTCAGACTCCAAAGGTGCCTCAAGGGGCCTAGTAGTTTTTTGGAACCCAAAAAACCTAGGAGGAGATATTTTATGGAATATAAACAACCAAATTTATATCTTATTCAGGGATTTAGATAGCAATGATAAATTGATCTTATCCAATGTATATGCCCTAAATGCTAAATCTACCAGAAATAATCTATGGGAAAACCTAATGACCTTCCAAAGGACCAAAAAAATTAGAATTATATTGTTTTTGGGTATTTCAATACTCCCCTTACGAGATAAAAAAGGGGGTACATAGACTTCACTGATATCATGATGATATTTAATGATTTCATTATAAATACAAGACTAATGGATGTGGAACCTAAATGGTAACCCTTTCACATGGTCCAATAGAAGAATGGGTGAAATTTTGATCCATATTTGGCTCAATAGAGTTATAATTTACTTAAAATGGGATATCCACTTCTCCATTAGGCTCTCTTCCCTCCCCAGAATTGGGTTTGATCATAACCCCTTGATTTTTGAAGGAGATAAAATCTCAAAACCCAAATTTTGTCCCTTTAGATTTGAAACCATGTGGCTACAACATCCCAATATTATGTAATCCTTAAGGGTATGGTGGAAAGAACCATTTTTGGGCTCTACCATGTATATTCTTACCAAAAAACTAAGTTTCCTCAAAATGAAGCTAAAGATTTGGAACAAATAAGTTTTTGGTGACATCTTCCTTAAAAAAAAAGGTATTAGAGGTGAAATTTTCAGCTATTAAATATCTCTTTGCTACAAATGGTAACAATGAACACACACATCTTAGAGAAAAAGAATTGGTGTGCCAATTCCATAACCTTGAAGCAAGAGAGGAAGCTTATTGGAGATAAAAGTCTAGGTGCACATGGATGAAGGAGGGAGTTAGGAATACCAAGTTTTTCCATCATTCAAAAATAAGACACAAGAACAGTAACAAAATATCTCAATTGCAAATGTAAAATGGGTCTATTATTAGAGATGAAGAGTAGATATCCCACCAAAAAATCAATTTATTTAAAAATTTCCTCACAGAAGAAAGTTACCCAGATGATCATCTTGTAGCTACCACATGGAATAACTTTGAAAAAGCCATCTTTGATGCTAGTAATGTCTCCCTTACTAATGTTCATTTTGAAGAGGAGATAAAAAGTATGGTATTCACAATGGAAGGCTTTGAATCCCTAGGACATGATGGGTTCCCCCGATTCTTCTTCTAGAAATCCTAGGACACTATTCACAATGAGGTCAAGGAAGATGATAGATAATTCTTTCAATCCAAAACCATCCTCAGATAAATCAATAACACTTTCCTAGTATTGATCCTAAAAATTAGGGAATTAATAACATACAAGACTTTTTCCCTACTAACCTTTGCAATACCATGTACAAAATTTGCTCCTCAATCCTGGTCAAATGAATGCAACATCTTTTAGATAAAGTCATTGGGGAGTAATATGAGGCTTTTCTGGTTGGTAGACAAATAATATATGGTATTGTCCTAGTTCATGAATCCATTCATTCCATCTCTATATCCTTGAGGTATGGAATGTTCTTTAATTTGGACATGATGAAATCCTATGATCGGGTCTCCTGATGCTTCCTCATGCTGATTTTGGAGAAGCTGGGATTTAATCAAGACACCAGGAGGATCATCTAAAACTACATAGCCACTCCTAAATTTTCTATTATCATAAATGGAATTCCAAAAGGATTATTCCTTTCTTATAGAGGACTAAGTCAAGGTGACCCCCTCTCTCCTTACCTCTTCATCATTTTAGCAAAAATGCTAGTTAGGAGTCTACTGAAACCCTGTAGTTAGGGACTAATGAAAGGAATTTTAGTGGCTCTTAATACATAGCCTATCATGCATGAATAGTTTGATGATGATGCCATGATCCTAGGTAAATCCTCTATGGAGGAAGCCAAACACCTGAAACTTATCCTACAAATTATGAGGATGTTTCAAATTAGTGCATCAATTTTCAAAAGAGTTCTCTATTTTTCATTAACACTCCTCTCTTTTAGTAGAAAAGAAATACCAAAATTTTAGAATGCAAGGTGTTCAAACTTCTAGTAAGTCATTTTGGAATCCTAATTTTTGGAGGAAAATATATTCTAAGCTTTGGAACCCTCTAATTGATCAGATATAAAGAAATATTATAGGATGGAAGGGTCACCTTCTGACATAGGTAGGTAAGTACCAACTGCTCAAAACCTTGATCTAGATCATTCCCATTTACCAAATGTCTATTTTTAGAATACCCTCAAAGGTGGCCACTAAGATTTAACACATCCAAAAAAACTTCTTATGGAGGGGCACTAAAGAAAGATTTAGGTATAACTTCATCTCATGGAAAAAATCCTATCATCCTAAATCAAACAGAGGTGTGGGCCTTCGAATCATAAAATTTATGAATAGGGCCCTATTAGAGAAAATAGGTTGGAAAGTCATGAAGGAAGATAGTGAATAGACAAGAATAATTAAAGACAAATACATGGAAGGGAAGGAAGCAGATGACTTTATATGGGAATAAGGTCATATGGATGGATCCGCTTTCTATAAGGCCATCACTAACTACAAAGACCTTTTAATGAAAGGCATCAAATGAAAAATTAGTAATAGGATTAAAATTGATTTTTGGGAAGATTCTTGATTATCTTTTTCCCCCCTATGCTCACAATAGAATTAGGCTAACTATTATAGGAACCTGAAGCAAATATTGGGACCACAAGTCAAAGAATATTGGTTAGTGATCGAAGGTTCAAAATTTTAGATAATTTTCCCCACTAAAGCGCACTCTACTGAAGAGGTTCAAGAAATATAAACTATTAATTCATCTATAAATCATATCCACATTCTTTCATTCCCAAAGGAATACCACTTTATATGGGCTACTGAAGATAGTGGCTCATACTTGGTGGCGTCAGGACACATCACATCTTAACCTAGAAAGTGAATGTAATTTATGGAAAGACCTTTGAGTTAAGCACCTAACTCCCAAAGTTAACTTCTTATTTTGGCTAGTGGCACAAGATAAAAACTTAGTAGTGGATAACATAACTAAAATAGGATTGATAGTCCCCAATAGATGTCCATTATGTAGGAATGCAAAAGACTCAGTCTAACACCTATTTCTAAATTTCCCCTTTGGTTCAACATTTTTAAAATAGATGTTGAATAAATTTAACCTAGCTTGGGTAAAACCCAAAAATGTGTTTGATCTCAAAAATTAATGTAAATCACCCTAGAATCTCTCATCCCTAGATTTTCTATGGTACTTAACTCTTCCACATTGGTTTTAGTGCATGTGGAAATCCCACAATGATAACCTCTTTTCAAAAAAAGGCTCTATCCTAAACGGGCCTTCTTCCAGCTCTACCAAGCTATCACTAAAAATTGGAAAGCTTTTCCTCTCCTGGACAAAAACCCTAGACCTAATTCACCACAACAAATCATCAACATCTAGGATGTAGTTCAACAACTAAGTTCCCCCTCAAAATCACTCATTCACAAACATACGAAAAGAAGTCTCCACCAAAAGGATGGGCTAAATTGAACTTTGATGATGCCTCTAAGGGTAACCTAGGACCTGCAAGTGGGGGAGGAGTCATAAGGAAATCAAAAGGAGATTTTATTGGTTCTTATGAGAGACCATTAAGAAATTAAAAAAACCACATTACCAAAGCCAAGGTAGATTTTTGGGTTTCCAATTGGCCTCCAGACTTCAATTAGAAAGAATCATCATGGAGGGAAATTCATTAAACATTATAAATGCCTTGGATGGAAAAATAACTCCATATCAAACTATAAAAGACATCATAGATGACACCAATATATATTTGAGGGGCATGGCACAAGTCCAAATTGTGCACACATATCATGAAGGCAATGAGGTGGTGGATATACTCACCAACATAGGAGTAAAAATTTAGCTTTTAACTAGTTGTATGAAGGAGTCCACATCCTAAATAATGTCCAATTGGCCATATGAAATGAAATTACAATGGGTTAGGTGGTTTTTCATTCCAACACACTGAGAAATATTCCTATCAAGAGATGGATTCAAAAAATTATGAACTTCCATTATGAAGGAATAAGGTGGTTTAATTTCCTAAGGATAAAGGCTATGTGTATCCCAAGCCTATTTTGTACTATCCAAACCAATCTATACTAGAACCGTTTATCTATTTGTCTTGGATTTGATTTCACTACCCTAATGGGGGGATATAGAGTGATTAGAGCCTACCTCATGTTCTGAGGTGCATGGATAGAATAAGATATAGAAAAAGTTATGGTGAGGCGGTCTCATGGAGCTAATATTATGGATTACAAAGCACAATGCCAACATTGTTAGGGACTTAATCATTGGATGGAATAAGTGTATTTTGGTGATGTGGGGTATTAATATTATAGTCATAGAGGAATTCATAGGGGAGGCCATGGGTATTACTTGCGAAGGGGAAAATGCTTACAAATATTATACCAAGAAGCATGAACTCCTCTAGTACTTCCATATAAATGAGTTCATGAAAATAGATAAGAAGGGTTTCCCCTGGGTGGATCTCCCACAACAATGGCTAGAGGTATGCCTCTAGGTGATGAGATACATGAATCTAGAGGGTAATTATACCTTAATTTATCTCACTATTTTCTATCATTAAACCAATTATAGGGTTGTAAGATTAGTCTACCATTTTACCTATTAAAGTCATTAAAATACACAACCCTTGCCCACTAAGTTAATGAGTTCAATCCCATTTTACATCAAAGTATTATACTTATATTAGTTAAGCATGGTCAAAATATGCGAGGGAGGTCCCCCTAGGGGGTCCTCTACCAAGTAGGACTCTCTAGAGGATGACCCCACCTTAGGGTCCTACTACCCATATATTAGTACTTCCCAAGCTAGCCTATCTAAAATATTTGTTGAAGACCTTTCACTAAATTTATTTGTTCCCAAGCCCAAGCTGGTCTTTCTATATGAGGGAACCTCTATGGAGGATATCAAGAAGGGAAAATTCATTTTTATTAATGATCTAAAAAAATAAGAAGCATCTTTATAATTTTAATAATAGGGTGCAGAATGTTGAATTGACCCTTATTAGCCTTATCCAAGATTAGATTGCCCTGCATAAGCAAGCAGACTCAACTATTTAGTACTTTTTCCATTCCATCAAGTTAAATTAGACCCCTATTTAGTAGCCTATAAAAGTAATAGAGACCCCCCCACCTGACATCTCCAACTTTACCCCTATCAAGAAAACCCCTCTACAAGTACATGGCTATTAATATCCATGCATGATCCTCCCAGGTGATGGTGCTAAAGGATATGGAAATAGGGCAAGGGCCAAAGTCTCCAATATCAAGCAAGGAGTACTAGAAAAGATATATAAGGAGGATAAGTAAACATTGTATCCCCCCATCCTAATCTAATTTTCTATTATTTTATTTAACTACTTACAAAACTCTATAGCTATTTTTATATTATCTTTTGATGTTTGAACTTGATGGCTTGTTAGTCATTTAATTAATAATTTTTTGGTTCCTAGATCTTTGTAAAACCATGTTGTTTACTTGATCAAATAAAAAAATCATCAATGTTTCCAACACATTTATACAACCACAGAGCATTTCAAACCCTAATATAATCTAATACTCAATAGCTCATTGTCTTTGAGATTAATAAGGATCAATTGAAGTCATGTAGTTTTCCACTATACATTCCCATAACTTTAAAATGTTATGCGAGTGTAAATAAAGAACATATTATACCAAATACATTGTATTATTTTATATTTTACCATAATGAAAGAATAAAGATATTATAAAGAAAAAATGTAAAAAAATGTACATAGACCTTACTTTTCCCAGAATAGGGGCTGTCAAGTAATTTTCCTTCCTAAACAAGTGTTTAATATGAATAACCCCATGATTATTTAGAAAGGATGGAGAGTATTTTAATTATAAGGAAACTATAAAAATCATAGTGTCACCAAGTTTATATACTCAAACCCAAAACCTATAACATAAACAGGCATGATAATTTATAAACCAAATGCATAGTTATTAATTCAACATATAATTCCATAGAGATTAAAATTCAATCCATAGTCTAGATAATAATATTACTTGATTAGAACATGGGACAAATTCCTTATGCTAATATTAAGTTTTATAAGGTTATATTTATTGCACAAGCATAATATTGTACATTATTTTCATGTTACTCTATTGTAATAAATACAAGTGTAGTAAATATAGTAAACTCATATTCATACAACTAGCATAGTACCATAATTCATGGTCTTCCCATAGTACTAACACAGCTAGAAAACTTATTCCAAGTTACAATTTTTCAATCAAATGAAAAGGACATATTTAGAGTATAGACATGCATATGTTTCCCAACCAAGGAGGAAACACACACTAAAGAGTTAAAGTATTCATACACAATGAACTCATCCAAGGAAAGAGTGAAGTATTTATATCTAAACAAATATTACCATTTATAGATAATTAACCTCTTAATAATATTATTGTCATAGCTAAGAAGGTGCAATCATCTATACCTTTCAAAGTAAGGGCATCAATCATACCAAAAGAATAAATATTCAAGCACAACCACATAAATCAAAGAGAATACATGGTAATTTGATTTTAACATTTCCAAAGAATGTACATTGAATTCACCTATTGAGAACCATATTATGACAGTTAAGATGGTGAAACCAACCATTTATTGGAAAGGTGTCTATAGGGGTCATCATGCCAGTTGGTTCAATGCATATCATAGTGCCCTAATCTTAATAATGTAATCCTACATCCCACACCAAGAACAATTATCAAGATTAATTCCTAATAATAATTCAATACATACAACTATTGTATGAAGGATAAAATAGTAAACATAACATGCATGTATCATTTCATAATTAAATGACTAAAGTGTAGACTTAAAATGTGCAATTTAAATAATGGTACAATTATCATATCCAAAAATAAACTATTAAACCATTAATATTTAAACAAATTAAATTCAATCATTTTATCTCAAAACTTAATATTCACATAACACCAAACCAAATAGAAATGTCAATCCTTTCTTAGTTTTATAATATTATACATAGCATTTAATAATCCAAAAGTAAATCAATTTTTTCATACACATCAAGACTATGTATGCATGTTACAACTTAAATAATGCAAGTGACATTGACATCCATATGCTTTTATTTAACAACTTAAGCTTCTAAGACAAGAAGTGACCAAGTCTGAGTTCAATATGGAGAACCACATACATCAATAATAAAGCTTTTGTTCTACTTTTAGGTATGTCAAATTCACAAAATTAGGTATAATACAAAAATTTAGAAAAAAATATCAAATAAAAAGATAAACCCTTATCCATTACATGAATAGATTGACAATCTAGCAGAAGTTCACAATATCCTTCAAAAACCATGTTTAGATAAATAAAAATATACTAATATAAAAATTCAAGCTAATGTCCTGCTAAGAAAACATAAAAACCCAGTATGAATCATTACAACCACTACTCATTGACAGTCTATAAAGTAATAATAGATGTCTTCAATTAAACTATATATCTTCACCAAAAAATACTAACAACATATTGTTGTACAATTGCTAAAGGAAAATGGAAATGAGTAAGATGAGACCTCCATTGGTGGTCATCACCACCCCCCAACCATTATCGTAAGGATAAATAATAACCTCAGTTAGAATAATAATGAAATAAAAGTGATACAAGTCTATGGAGAGAGAGAGAGAGAGAGAGAGAGAGAGAGAGAGAGAGAGAGAGAGAGAGAGAGAGAGAGAGAGAGAGAGAGAGAGAGAGGAGAGAGAGAGAGAGAGAGAGAGAGAGAGAGAGAGAGAGATGAGAGAGAGAGAGAGAGAGAGAGAGAGAGAGAGAGAGAGAGAGAGAGAGAGAGAGAGAGAGAGATTAGTTTCCAATAGTAAAACATAAGATTATGGGATAAATGATAATACCAAAGGTATGATGAAAAACAAAAATAGAGAAACATACACACAAAATAATGAGCTCAAAATGAAATATAATGTTCAAACCCAACATCAATGGTTTTCATCTAAGGTCATGATAGTCATTTTTTATTTCATCCATATAAGGACATCATGCAAACCAATAACCATTCTTCTCATTAAGTCATTGAGGAAGGAATAAGAACAAGTAGGATTTTATTTCCCTCTCAACCATAACACACAATGAAATACAAAAAATCAACAACATAAAATAAAGAGGAAAACAAGGTCACCATGTTGTGGATAAGTAGTAAGTATCACCTGGATAATAAAATAAATGTGGAGGATTATGCAAGGGCATTGTGTGCCCTAGCATAACTACCACCTTTTATGTTCCACCAGATGATGCTCTATAGAACCCCAAAAAATACACATAGATAAATGTATTACAAGACTCCATTATTAAGGCACTAAAACTATGAGAAATGACAAAAAATGAAAATTAAATAATTTACTTCTTAGTTTAAGCTTAAAATAAAAGTCTAATAGTTTACAAAATAATGAGTTCCTTTCCTATTCCTTTCTTCCCATCTTTACTCTATGTGCTTCCAACTTTCCAAATCCACCATATAAATCCATCCAAAAATTTCCCAAGTAACTTCACTAAGAAAATTAGGATCATGGAGGTTAATTTTGGTAGGTTTTCCATTATTCCACCATGTTCCCACTCTCCCATTATCCTCAAACTACATGATAGGGTTTGGCCCTAGTTTTTATCTCAACTTTGTTTCTCTATTATATTATTTTCATTCCCACTCTTTCTTCTATTCCATCCTATCCTGAGGCTAATGCCATTCATGGCATAAAAAAAATTAATTATTATTTTCCATTTTAAGCATTTATAATCCCTTAAAAATATTTATAAATAATAATTATTCATTCTAAGTCAAGGGTCATTGTTTCACTAAAATTGTGTCTATTTCAAGTCTAAAGAAAAATAAAGAAGAAAGATAGGGATAAGTGATAAGAATGAACCCAGATTGGTTTGCATGTCATATCCAGATGTTGTGAGAACTCCTCTTTGGCTAGGGAGGACTACATGCGAGTAATAAAGCACTACCACAAAAATATCTATTAAGTAGATATATGAGTGGGATGCCAAGATATGCTCTTGTTCTATGAAGTATCAAACTTCCTTAGAGATGATAGTCCACTTTTGAGAAACATAAGAGTAATAAATAATAAAGAGAGATCAAAAGGGAGAGTAAAAGAGAAATTATGTTACTGTTATTCATAACTTGAGTGTAACAGAGAGTAATAGAATGCAGGTGGTATATTTAGTTTGTATTTTGGAATTTGTTTGGGTAGGTTTTAGAAGGGTTACTTAAAATCCATAGTTGTTAATGTTAGTTAGGCTACCAAGGTCGGTGAGAAAGTGTGATCGATATCGGTTGAGTGATTATTGTCGATAGGATAAATAATTGCCTAAGAGCTTACAGAAGGATTTTCTAGGTCTGGGAAATGGTCTTTGTCAGGTCTAGAAGGTTGGGGAGAGTTGTGAGAGAGAGATAATATTGTTTGGATGAATATGGTTAAAGGTTTGGCGTGTTGGAATAAGGGGAAACAAGTGGGGAAGATTTATAACTCCTTCACAGGGGTTCAGTCAGGAATGTGTAAAATAATAAATAGTAGGTATAAAGTGATTATAAAGTAACTACTTAAAGAATTATAGAATAAGTGGTGTAATTATATGCAGAGGTGATTAAATAATAAGTGTTAAATGGATGGATCTTATTAGGCTTTCCAAACCAATGCCTTGAATATAGAAAAAAAAAAGTGTGTCCTGCTAGTTCTCAAGAGCTTAGTTCATGATCTGGATTGACTTATACAAGGTAGCAGTAAGCCAAGATGTGAAAAGTTTGATATCTAAAGTGTGTATGTCAATGAAAATGAGTTTTCTTGATTTTTGCTACCTTTAATATTAGTTTAGAGTTTGGCTTAAGTAACTAACGTCAGCGGTCCTACCGATGTCGGCCATGGGTTGACTGATATCGATGGCATGAAAATAGGTAAAACTACTATTTTTAGCCTATTTTCTATTCTTTCTCATGCTAAGTGTGGTATACATTAGGAAATGATAGAAATGGGATGTTAAGAAGGACGTAATTGGTTAGGAATTTATTTTTGGGTGAGAATAAGTCATGGGTAGTTAGGATAAAGGGACTAAGTCTTGAGATGACTCAGAGGGTAAGAATTAGTCTTAGGATGAGGTGGCTAGGTAAGGTGGCATGAGTGATTTTTAATTAACTTAATTAAATGTGTGAGGGGTAAAATCATGGGTTAGGAAGGATAATTATTATTATTGAGAAGGGGCTCAAACGGGGTTTCAACATAGGGATTTATACACATGTGTAATGTAATTTTGGTGTCTACATTTGCCTCTTTTTGTCTTGTAATTTAAACTAACAAGTTATAAGACAAAAATAGGAGTTATATGCTCTAGGTATTAGATGAGGTATCCCCCCTCAAAATGGGAATCAATGGAGGAGAAAGTAGAATCAGGTACTAGTTTGATAAGAAGTGAATTGGGTGAGTAGAGGAGAATGTGGTATCACTTCTTATGTGTATACTACTATGAGATATAGTTGAAAAAATATAGAATAGGTAAGGTGGAGGAGGACTCAAATAGAAATAACCAAAGAATAACTTGTAAGTGATAGTTGATAAGGTAAAAACAATCAAAGTTATAGCTCTAATGGTCCATGTGTGTCAGGTATCTAAGGTAGGAAGTGACTCTAGGAAACATAAAAGGTTGTAAGTGATAGGATGAGCTTGGTCACCATCTAAAACACCTAATATACATGCATGTGTATAATAGCCAACTACAGTAGAATAACATAAATAGTCAAGACAAGTAATGCAAGGTTGGTGTAAAAGGGTCAATGATCAAGGAGATATTCATGATCTCCAATCAAAGTCATCATGGGTGGAGATTTAAGTGATCTCCAGGGTGGTTGTCATGGTTGGGGAGATATATGTGATCTCCAAATTTCCCCAGATTAGGGGTAGATTCTAAAGGATTGTGGTTATTGGTGGAAACTTTAATGCAAGGGTGTCAATGTTAGTTATGTCACCGATGTCTATAAAAAATAGTGCTAACATCATGGCTTAGATTAAGGTTGTTGACATCGATGGGAAATAATGCTAATGTCAGTGTCTTAGGTCAAGGATGCCAACATCTATGGGTGACTAAACATGATAAAAAGGGGTTTGGTAGCCCACTAAAACTCATTTACAACATTTTACTGGAGAGAGAAAAGAGCTCTGAGTGTGAGTGAGATGGTAGAGCTAGCAGGGGACCCAATAGGAGGTGCACCACCACAAGGACCAACTATTCCAGCCTAGAGGAGACAAAGAGATGAGGTAAGAGCCTCTGAAAGTTAATTATGAAGTTAAGTTTTTTAATTTGGGTAGAAAAAATGTGTTGAGGGGGCTAAGAAATGGTGTGGGGTAGGTGTAGGTTAATTTGGGAGGGATTTGGGGGTAGGTTGTAGGAAAAACAAAAAAGGTGGGAGATGGGTTATTCGGCCTTAGGGTTGAATCAATCACTGATGTTAGAGGGGTCCATCAACATTGATTGACATGGTGCCAATGTTAGTGGGGTCTATCAATGTTGATCGACACCAAGCATTAATTTCAGCATACAAAACCAATGTTGGTGACCTTTAAAAACCTAAAATAGGAGAAAAAATCAAATTTGGATCCCCAATTGGAGTAGTCAATAAGCCTAATGGTCGAGCTAGCCTCAAAATACCTTATGTCAATTGAGTGCTACCTACATAGCCTAGTTAAAGGCCTCAGACCAATGTAGTACTCTCAGTGTATAGGAGAAAGAATCTAAGATATGGTTTAAAGTGTGTTAGGGGAAATGGGTAAAAAAGGATAGGTTGAAATAGGTCAGGGGACCTAAGGCTTAAAATATAGGTCATAGGGTCAAAGGTTAGGGATATAAGCCATGAGGCCTAGAGTTGTGATAGGCAGTTAGGCCTAGGGTGGAGAGAGAGGTAATGAAGCCTAAGGTGGATATGGGAGAGCAAGTTAGATAGTCAGGTGGGTATATGGCCAAGCTAACCTTAGAAGACCCCATGTCAATTGAGTGCTACCTACCTATCTTGGTTGAGGGCCTTAGACCAATGTAGTTCTCCTAGAGAGAAGGGAAAAAGGTGGTGGTAGGTCATATTAGAAAGTATGTGATTTAAGGTGTGTGTGTATGTATGCAGGATAGGTAGGACTTGATATTATGAGATTGCCCACCTATGTTGATGATGTGGATGAGGAGAGATGTCACCCTAGATGAGTGGGAACACATAAAATTCATAGGATTAGGGGGATTGCAATGATATTATAGAGTCATACAAGATGTGAGTTTGATGATAACATTGATCGAGAGGTGGCATCACACCACCCACACCTTCCATTTGTTGATCAAAGAGTTGATAATGACCCAAGAGGACATGTACATGATTTTATGGCTTCCGCTCTAGGGTGATTATCTCTTCTCATGTTTGAGAGAGGAGCATGACATTCACATGGTGGCATTATTTATAGAGCATGTTAGTGAGGTGACCTATCACTCAGTGAGCTTTTCCTATGAGCCACTGTACATTACTGATGAGGAGAAGCATCGACTGAGCATCCTAATGATGATAGGGATTACAGTGTATGCACTACCAAATATAGATGGTGGGATATTTCTTATTGCATTGATAGGTATTCTAGCTTAGATGGTTGAACAACAGATCATATTCACATAGGGACTAACTTTTATAGCATAGTTATACAAAGAGTTATGGGAGTTGAGACTGTAATGATGATATAGTTTGTGTGTCAAGTATTTACTCCATTATTGGGCATATGAGCATATCATGGTGACATGACCATTAGGGTTACCTACCATGATTGTATCTAGTTTCAGGGTTAGTTTTAGATGGTGGAGAGATGGTATGGCCCAGACCTGAGTAGACATCATAATGTGAGATATTGATCATTATAGCCACATGATAAAGGGATTAATCCCTACAAATATTGTGCAAAGACCTTACTTGACATACCTTACATTTAGAGGATAGACAGAGTAGCTTGTTGGCATATAGAGCATATTATGGGTTAGAGGGAGATGAGCCAATGAACTAGAGATGGTACCCATGGCATAGGTCAGGAGATAGTTTGACTTGCTATAGGATGTACCTCCTACCTTCCCTTGATATAGGAGGGATGATATAGAGGCACCCCTACCCTTGCCCCAAGAGATAGATTGGATATATTTTGAGGAGCTACCAGTAGGGTTGGGTGTAGTAGATCCTAGATGCACAATAATGTATCTTGCTTTGTGGATAGGTTTACATCCTATGGTTTAGGTCAAAAGGCCACCACTAGATTTATAGGGTTTGATGAGAGATAGATAGATGCAACTATATAGTCCTAAGATGTAGTGATACAGGCATAGGATGTAGTAGTATAGGCCCAAGATGTGGTAGTGTAGGCTCAAGATGTAGCTCAGACACAGGTATTAGTTTTACAGGGATAGGTAGTGACATTTCAGGGATAGGTCAGGGAATTACAGGGCCAGGTCAGGGTATTATAGGGTCAAGTTACTACATTGACATTAGAAATGGAAATTTTAAGAGCATTAGGTCAGGATACTCCTCCTCCTCTACCATAAGGACCAGTATATGTTGGGCCTTTAGTAGGTGTGATGGGACCACTGTAGACTATATCTCTAGTGAGGTATAACACTGACCTCGATGAGATTACTTATTATGTGAGGGCCATCAAGGATTTCCCATAGATTAAAAGGTATTTTAAGTTTAGAGAGTAGGAAAGATCAGTGACACATACCATGACTTCTAGCTCATGTAGATGTAGATAGGCAAAGAGTGGTGATGACACTACTTCTTTATGACCACGTGTATATCCTCAAGGACTCCAAGCACTAGATTTTGTTATTTTTATATATGTTATATGCACACCAAATTGTGAGTCAAAGATGAGAGATGTATATTTTGAGGGAGAGATGATATTGTGATTATTTATTGATGTACATTGATGTTGAGCATATATATATATGAGATGTGTTTTATGATTTTGATATGTGTTTATTGTGATAGTGATGATGATGTTTTAGTAGATGGTCATTTTAATGTTATGTCAATTTTATATTAATATTGAGCATGTTAGCTGAGTTAGACTAGCATTTGCCATATGTGTGATGGTATATGCATAGTTGATTTGTTATCTTCATCTTAGAATTTTTCCATATTTGTGATGGTGTATGCTTAAAATGGATAGGTTGTTTATATTATTGTTTTTATGAAGTTTTCATCTTAGTATAGAGATCAACATGTGATTTGGATCGAAAATAAAGAGGTACAATGCTCGTGTACTAGCAAAGACCATAGTCATAACATAGATAGGCTCAAGAATATGAGCTTCTTTCATGTTTTGCATCATTAGACCATGTTTAAAGAAGTGTCATGTTCACCTTATGTTTAGTGAGTTCAAAGTCCCTTGAAAGAGTATGAGGAGGAAAGGGTAAAATTAGTGAAAGTGTTTGGGTAGCATAACCTTTGAAGTAGGGATGATATGCCCCTAAGGTGGGTGACTCAAGAGCTACTATAGGAAAGTCCATGACTTAAAGATTTTTTTTGTGTGTAAACTAATCAATGTGGGAAGCCTATAATGGTATTTTATTTATGTTGAGGTAGTATGAAGTTGATCAATATGAGAAGCTTTTTATTTTTATTTCCCTTTGATAACAAATCTTGGCCTAGCCATCCTTCAAGGGAGTGGTCTAAGCATTTATGTTTGATTTTAAATAGCTATCCTTCAAGGGAGTATTCTATTGATAGTATTAAAGAGAAGCTAGGTAGTTGTCCTTCAAGGGAATAGTCTACATTGAGAATTACGACCTAAGAGATTATAACTTGTCTACATATCCCTTTTTTTTAGTCATAGACAAGACTGTAGAGGCTTAGGAGTTTTCCACTTTGAGGGAAAAAACGTAGAACTTTATAAGTTCACTAAGTGTGTAGGAGTAAGGGTTAAGAGGAAGGAAGATAAATGTAATAGGGGTACTCAAGTGACGATCTCAAGTGAAACATGAGGTGAAGCATTACTTGGTTAACAAAAGAATGGTCATAGGTGTAAGGAATTTAAAGGCTTGGGTTCTAGATTTCCTTTGAGAGAAGATAAGTGATAAGTTCATGAACCATACTTGTGAGTTATGATGTAGGGTCCAATCCAATTAGGAGAAAACTTGCCCCATTTCCTTTTCTCCATGTTCATCACATGTTGATTTTATTTTAAGATGATATCTCCAATATTTAAATCTTGCTCTTTGAGGTTTTTTTTGTAAACAGATTTGATATGATCTTGATAGATTTAGAGGTGGTTGAGGGCTATGAGATGGTGTTCATCAAATACTTGAGTTGCGCCAAACATTCTTGGAAAAATTCATCATTAGTAAGTATGTCTTTTAGAGAAATGTAAAGATAAGGAATCTAAACCTCAAGAGGCAAAACAACCTCTGTCCCATACACCAAGGAAAAATGCATAGAATTCGTAGGGGTTTGAACGCTAGTGCGGTAAGCCCATAAAGCAAAGGGAATGTGTGTGTGACAATCCTTGCATATATCATTAACTACCTTCATGAGAATTGTAGTCAATGTTTTGTTAGAAGCTTTTGCCTATCCATTTTCTTTTGGATAGTATGGTGATGAGAAGCTTAATTTTATTCCAAATGTATCATAAAGACTTTAGATAGTATTATTTTTGAAAGATTTTCCATTATCTATTATAATTTTATGTGGGAGACTAAAATAATAGATGATGTGATGGTTGATAAAGTCAACAATTTTTCTAGCCTTAGTGGAGATGAGAAGAATGGCCTCGACCCACTTGGTGAAGTATTTAGTGGAAATAATGATAGAACAGTGATGGAGGGATGAATGAGGGTTAATCTCACCAATTATATCCAAGCCTCATTAGAATAAGGTCCACAATTCTTTTGTGACTTGTAATTCATGACTTGGAACATGAAGGAGGTTAACATGTTGTTGACATTTGATGCAATGTCAAATGTAATCACCATAGTCTTGATGGAGTGTTGGCTAATAATATCCACGTCAAAGGATACACTTGGCAATTTCATGATCATTGAAATGTCCACCACAAATCCCATCATGGACTTCCTTAATAGTGAAGGGAGTCTTAGTACTAGTGAGGCATCTAAGGAGGAGACCATCAAAACCTCGCTTGTAGAGAAGTCTCCCTAGCATAGTGTAATGAGAAGCATGTTTTGTGAAGGCACATCTCCTATTATTGGAGAAATCAGAAGGGGTAATAGAAAAGGAAAGATAATTCATGAGTTTCTTGTACCATAAATCATGTGGGTTGGATGTTACATTTTTGATAAAAATGATGTTAGTTGATACATATGAGGGTAATGTTAAGTGATAATCGATGACATAGATTTTCAAGGAAGAGGGTGAAGAGGGTATGTGTGAAGCAAGTAAAGCCATTATGTTAGCAAATTTGTTTGTAGATCAGGGAACAAATTGTAAGAGATAAGATTGAAATGATCCCAATAGCATATCTACGTGATGTTTATACCACTACAGAATTTCATTTTTGCATAGGTAGGAACCCTTAACCTAATTAACCACTAGATGAGAATCACCAAAAATGGTTATGGATTTGATACCCAAGAAGATATCCATTTTAATCCCTAAGATCAAAGCTTCATATTCAGCCATATTGTTAGTACATTTAAAATCTAGTTTAAATGACAAAGGCATAGGCTCACCATTTAGAGGAATAAGAATGACCCCCACACCCCCACCATATTGACATTTAGACCCATAAAAGAAAATCATCATTTGATAGAAGATGTCATAATTGAAGAGTGTTGTGATGGATTTAGTAGGGAATTTGAGGTTTGAAGGTTGTTTGTTAGGTAAAGGGATGGTAGCTAACTGGTCAGTGATTATTTTCCCCTTGATATAATTTTATTGAATAAACTCTAAGTCAAATTCAGCAAGGAGAATGAGCCACCGAGCTACAGATTGGTTGTGATATGGCTTGGAATGCATGTATTTCAGGGGATCAGTGTGGGTGACCATGTTTGTTTTGTGATTTAAGAGATAATGGCAGAGCTTGGAGGCTAAAAATACCAACATGAGGAAAATATTTTTGGTATGGGTATATCTAGTCTCATAATCAATAAGTGTGTGGTTTATGTAGTAAACCACCTATTCTCGATGGTGATCATCTCAATGTGTAATCATAGAATCCATAGAATGGTATATTATAGAGATGTAAAGTTATAACGGTTGATTTTACTTAGGTGGAATAAGAATCAGTGGGGAAAGGAGATATTGTTTGAGTGCATCAAAAGGTTCTTGACAATCTATATTCCAATTGAAGGATACATCTTTTTTGAGGAGATGGTGAAAGGGTTGGCAATGATTTGAAAACTGAGAGATGAAGTAGTGGATTGATTAAAGTTTGCTTTGCAAGATATGGAGTTGTTTGATATTAGTAGGTGGAAGCATCTCTAGTACTGGTCTAACCTTAGCAGGGTCAACTTCAATACCACATAGAGAAATGATAAAGCCTAAGAGCTTATCAAAAAGGACACCAAAGACACATTTCTTTGGGTTTAGTTGAACGTTATATTAGAGGAGATGAGTAAATATTATTTTTAGAATCTTCAAGTGATCTTGGAAAAGTTTAGAGTTTCCAAGTAAGTCATCCACATAATTTCCCATAATTTTGTGTAGGAGATCAGGGAAGATGTAAGTCATAACATGTTGGTAGGTGGCACTACTATTCTTCAAACCAAAATTCATGACTTGATAACAAAAAGTCCTCCATGGGGTAATGAAGGTTATCTTGTGTTGATCCTCGAGAGAAACTAGGATTTGATTATATCTAGATAACCCATCCATAAGTGATAGCATCTCATAGCCAAATATTAGATCAACAAGTTTGTTGATACTTGGCAATGGGAAGTCATCTTTTAGACAAGTGAGGTTTAAGTCATGGTATTTGGTGAAAATGTATATTCCTTCAATCAATTTTATGATAGGAATAATATTGGAAATCCATTGTGGGTAGTCGAAGGGTTGGATAAAGTTAACAGAAAAGAGGTGTTTAAGCTCTTCTTTGACAAGGAGATCAATACAAGGATGCATTTTATGAAGCTTCTACTTAACAGGTTTAGCATCTTGATTGGTGACAATGTTATATGTGATGATAGAGGGGTCAATACTAGGCATGACATTATAAGACCAAGCAAATGATTTTCTATGGTTATTAAGAAATGTGGCATAATTAGCTTGCTTAGAGGAATCCAAAGATTGGCCAATCTTGAAGATGTGGGGTTATCATGAGAGGGCAAATTGATGTCAATGGTTGATTCATTTAACATAGCCTATGTTTCAAATGGGATAGATCATTCGATATAGGAATAATATGCACCCATGTATGTGAGAATACAATCATCATCTTGACATTAGATAGTGTTAATAGTGGGAGAGTCTTCATCAATTATTTTAGGATGAATGAGAGGAAGGGACCTTGTTTCCTTACCCTGGTGATAGGTGAGAGGCCCCAAATTAATGTAATTTATTGAAAGAAATTTTAGGAGGTATAGATACCTTTGATTTAGTTGGTGATGGTGGAGAAGAAGGTAGAGAAGGAGAGACTAGCTCTTTAATCATTGATACATGGGAAGTTTTGGTGAGTTTAGCTGGTTCGTCATAGCCCACTCCATGCCTTTTTTTGGCATTTTCAATGATTTTTCTAGTGAGATATTCAATGGGCATATGAACACCCTACTCATAACGACCCAAAATAAATCCTTTCCAAGCACACCTATAAAGATAGGTGTGAGTGAAACTAGGCTTGTTCAAGAAAGAAAAGTCATAGGTAAATGGTTGCGGCGAAGAGGATGGATTGCCAATAGTGGGAGCCTGATCAATTCCCCCATATGTGAAATTATTTTGAAGGTTAGGGGACCCATAAGGGATGACCATCCTAATATAGGGATCATAATTTTGATGCATATGAAGCTTTCCATACTCTTGTGGACTATGGAACATGTCAAGAATCAACAAATGATATTCTTTGAGTGATAAACATTTAAAAGTTTCCTCCATGGGATCTTTGTCAGGAATTTATGTTATTGGTATCTATGTAACTAGGGTAGTGGAGCTTATAAAAACTTCAAAAGTATCATATGGAGAAGATGATGTTTTTAATGTAACTATAACATCATTAGGACTATAATTCATGTTGTATGTTTTAAATAGAAGTGGTTCATTAGGTATAACATGCACTTACCCATTGTGCTCAAACTTGACACAGTAGTGCAAAATTGAGGGTACACATGCCATAGCACGTATCTAAGGTCATCTAAGTAGTATGTTATATTATAACTCTCCTTCTACAACATAGAAGAGCTCAAGAATTATGTGGGGACATACATGGATATGTAAGATGATAATGCCCACCATAGTAGCTATGGTATTGTTAAAGGAGTGGAGCATCGTGTCGGTTTGAGACATGTAATTATCAAGAAGAGTTAACTATTTGTAGGCATGGGTGGAAATAATATTAATACTATCTCCCCCATCGATCATGACTCTCTTGACATGATTTTGATCAATATATGTGGTAATAAAAAGGGTAGAATCCTTATCTTTAAGGTGTTGAAGTAGAATTTTGAATTACTAAAGGAAATCAGGGAGATGGATTTAAGAGAGCTAACCAAATTTGTAAGAGGTTAGGGATCATTAGGTTGTACCTCAACCTATTTCAACGCACTAATAAAAGCTCGATGGTGTTGGTGTGAGTTTTGGATTAACTCATATAAGGACATTTTCATAGGAGTTTGGTGAAGTTATTTCACCATTAAGCTTTGAATAACGTCTGAAGATGTTGGTTTTGGGACACCTAAGATGAAAATCTTAGGATTTAAAGGAGGAGTGTCTTTGGAAAAGGGATGAGCTCAAGGAGTAGTGAATTTTTCCTTACCTTTATCCTTTTGGTTTTGTGACCATGTGGCCAGATTAACTATGTTGAACTGAAATATAGGTGAAAGAGGTGGAAAAGTGGGTACAACAACATCTTTGGGTTTGAATTTAGATAGAACAATAAGAGGCATTGTGGATGCAAGAGGTAGAATAATAGGAAGGTTAACAAGAGTATTAATAAAGAGAGTGTCAACATCAAAGTCTTATTGAATGATTGTTATGAGAGCTTTACAACTTTTAGTATCGTGTCCAGGTGAATGATGATATAGACACACTTATGTATCATTAAACCAAGATGGCTTCGATCCAAGAGGACTATAAGGCTTAATAGGAGGAAGATTTATTACAAAATATTGCAACAAATAATATAGGAAAATCTTGAAGAGATTATGATTGGGCTCATAATTGTTATGGTAATAGGAGTGGACACCTTCTTTTGTTTAGGAGTCATAGGGGTGATTTTGCATGGTGCCTTGTTTGGTGGTGGTCGAGTTACATGTTTTTCTGACACTTTCTTGGTGTTAGGTATCATGGTGTTAGATGTGAAAGGCCTAATATGTGGTAGAGGTAGTAGTGGAGGTAACTTAGCCTTTTATTTTTCTTGGATCAATGATACTTCAACTAAAGTAGAGGGGTATGATCCCAAAATTGATGGTAAAGTTGAGGGTTGAAGAGGGAAGGATTGGTAAGATCTAGGAAGCTTAAATTTTTTCTATAGTTTAGGTCATGAAATTCCAACTTGTGGTTGGAGAGTTAGGTCTAATTTCACCTGTGGATGAATTACATTAGAGATGAGGCATATGCCTAAAGACCTAATCTACTTTAATGTGGTAGATACTTGTGAGGGTAAGGGTTCTGACATATATGGATGAGCTTTTGGTGATTTTGGTGAGGAAGCTATTACTTTTTCAAAGACCTTGGGGTAAAGGGTAGTGAGAGGGTTGGTGATAAAGGTATACATTCATTGTGTTGGATAAGGAGTTTTAATTCAATACCAAAATTCCATGTGATCTAGCTTTGTGGATTCAAGAAATTCTAGACTTTTCAACAACCACAAGAACGGTTTAGATGAAGTTGACATAGGCATTATAGTTATTTATTTAGAAGGCTAAGGTGATTAAGAAAGAGGGAAATTATTGGTCTCTACTACTTTGAGCCAAAGACGAGAAAGAGCCAAAATAGGGTCTTCTTCGACAGAGACAGGAGAAGAGGCATGGTCTTCCATGGGTAGAGGAGAGGTAGGTGAAGAGGGTTCCTCAAGGGGATAGATCATAGGTATAATTGATTCCTCAACATGTGGGTGAGTAATAGGTAAAGTATGATCCTCCGTAGGTAAAAGAAGTGGTAAGAGTCATAGAATTGGAGTAGGAATGATAGGTCTCTCATCTAATGTAGGAGTAGATAACACTAACTCTTCTAGGTGCAAAGGTGGATTGGATGGGGTATTACTCTCTATTGGTGGAAGAGAGGTAGGTGAAAAGGGTTATTCAATAGGTTATAACATAGGAATGATGTTCCCCTCAAAATGTGGTTGTAAAATGGGTAGGGAATGGTCTTCAAGTGGTAAGAGGATAGGTAACATTGGTGCAAAAATAACTGGCAATATAGGCTCCTCTGATGGCAAAAGGAGCAGTAAATGAGGCTCTTCCTCACATAAGAGTGGAACTAGTGAAATAAGCTCTTCTACCTAGGGAGGAAGAACAAGAAAAACAAATGCCACTAATTTTGGGGAAGGAGTTGATAAAATGGATGCCTCTTATTGTGGGATAGGTCAAACTAGAGGTAAAGGAAACACCATATTAACTGTATGGATATTATGATCACATGAGTTAGTCATGGTTTGAACAATATTTTGATTGGGTGAATGATTAGGAAAAGGCTATTTGAACACATCCATATTTTCATTAGTAGGTGCATTAAGATTATCTAAGACGAGATCACCCCTATCAAGCATGTCTTGAACAATTTTCTTGAATGTTTTATAGCTATTAGAATTATGGCCTTTAACTCGATGGTAGCCACAAAACGTATCCTCCTTTTACCAAGTTGGAATAGGATGGGAGGGGTGTAACTATATAGGAGTTTTTATTTGAGGAAGGGTTATGACACCTTTTTGTAATATTTTTTCCAAAATGAAAGTATATGACTCGCTAGTGGGATTGTATTGTCTTTGTTCATACCATTGTTAGAATTGCTTGGTCAGATTTTGGGAAGTTGAGGAATTAGGTTGGTTTGTGGTTGTGGAAGAAGTTGATTTAACAACCAGTAAATTGGTAGAGACTTTAGATTTTTATTTAGAAGGAGAAGTTTTAGAAGAAGAGGAGTCATTCGATTTGGAATTGGTGTTCTTACTATGCAACTTGACTTTACCTTCATCTATAACCCAAATCTTGAGTTCCATGCCATTGTAAAGGCCTCATCAAATGTGAATAAATTTTGTACTCAAAGCATGGATGAAATGTGCTTAGCACATGCCCTTGAGAAGATATCAATAAGCTCAAGTTGGGTTAAGGAGAAGGAGAGTTGATTGATCAAGCCTATCCAATGAGTGACAAAATTTGTGATAGACTCAAAATCAAATTGTCTAATAGAATAAAGGTTTGTAATAGAAACCTTTTTAGAAATGTTAATAGAGAAATGGTCTAGGAATATTTGTGTGAGTTGGGTAAATGAGAAAAGGGAGTGCTGAGTTATAGAGCTATACCAATCTAGGGAAACACCTCAAAGAGACATAGGGAAGGTGTAAAGTAATAATGCATCATCATGCCCTATTAAATAAAAATCATGTCTAAATTCTTGAAAATGTTGTTGTGGGTCCTCTTTACTTTGGAAATGAGTAAATTTGGGGAGTTCCCATTGGCTTGGGTAAGGGTGAATAGGCATAGAAGGATGGATGGGTTCATTGCATATCTAATTAGAAGATAAGACATTCTTTGAACCTAAAAAGGATGTCTCTAGATTAGACATCTTGTCCATTAGCATCTTAATAAGGTCTGGAGGGGGATTAGTTTGGGAGATACCCCCTAAGTTATAGGTAACTTGATAGGAAGAAGAGGGCGCATATGACCTAGCTTTTTGAGGTTGTGTTGGGGCAACATAAGGATAATGAGTCATAGGTTGGGGAATGAAAAGAAAAGGGGCTTGTCCAGTTGGGTTAGAGACTATGCTTTGGTTGGATGTTGTTATTATAAGTTTGGTTATTGGCATGGTTAGACTAGATGAAGGGTGAGTCATAACTTAGGTAATTACAAGTGTGAGAGTATATGGAAAGGCACCACCAAATTTTGAAATGTGGTGAGACTTGATTGAACTACTTGTGGTTGTGAAAGTAGGGAAGTTACACTAGGGTTTAGGTGGGATTGGGTAGTTGGTGATGCTAAAATTTGGACATTATTTATGGTTGGGTTACTTTTCAAAGTGGTGGTTTGAGTATCCATGGGGAAAATAGTGGAGATAGATAAAAATAAATTTATCTCCATTAGAGAGGTTGGCATACCATAGAGTGGTCATCCAAAGAATTGTGAGTTTAGCTCATGGCAAGGTAATGCTGAAGGGATACCACATTGCAATCAACAAATTTATAAAAATCCTACTCCCCTTCAAGAATAATGGGAATTTGGTTAGGGTTAGGAGTATGATCTATATCTTAAGTATGTTCCATGATAGAATCAACAACAAGAGGGGAAGGTAGAAGTGGTTGCTGACTTTCATAATCGGTAAGAATTTTGGCTTGGGCTCATGTCAATACCATGCTAGAAGAAGTATAAATAGTCTTAATACTCTGTATTAGTAAAAAAATAAGGAAAAATTAGGTTTGGGTGTAGGTAAGTAGGTTATTTTAGCTTGTTTTTTATCAAATTAAAATTATATAGTCATTGACGACAGTCACTTGAATGATGTTGGTAGTTAAATTTTGTCAATATAAGTGGTATTAACTAATGTTGGTAGGCTAAAGTCTACTAATGTCAGTGTAATTAACTGATGTTGGTCACTATGATATCCTAGGAGATAGAAAATCCAACATTTTAGAAACCCAAAGTAGAATCTCAGTAAAACAAAGGATGTAATAGGTTTGTGTAAGAAGAGAGAACACTCAGAAAACATAAATAATGTTGATTTTATGAATCAATGCAAAAACATCCTTACCGACTCTAAAATATAGAAGTCAATAGAAAACCAAAAAAAGAACATACAACCACTAATTATTAACTCCTAAAAATTATTTTAGTCTCGTGTTGGCTTATGACTTAATCAGATAATGAGAAGAGAATTTGGTTAATGAAGATAAAAGAAAGAAATCTAGAGCTAGTTTCAAGTTAGTTTTAGTGCTCAAGAGGAAATCTATGTTAGAAGAGGTATGTGGATTATTATAGGAGCTTGTTCCCTGCCAGACCGCTTAGCCAAAATATACCTTCTGCCTAGATTTTATAATCTACCAAAGAATGGAGTGGGTTCTCCCTTTAGTGGTGAAATCCAAGTAGGATAGCCGAGTAGGGTAAGGTGATCCACCAAATGATGAAATACTAATGGGCCTTGTCTTAGGTGAGTTTATATGTTTGTCTTCATGAGTGTGATCTAGTTGTGTAACATATGTGCACCACAATTCATTCTTAATTCTTGTAATTAACTAGGTGAGCTAATATGCAACAAGCAAACAATGAAGTGTAGTAAGTTTTAAACCCAAATCTAAAATGTTTAGATTTGAATGAAAAAAATGATGAAATAGGAGTAGAGAAAAAAATTCACTATCCTAATGTGCATGCAAAAAATAAATAAAGAAGAGATTCTTTTAACTTGTAAAAAAATGATAAATTTCTTTTAGAGGCAAAGAGAAAAGAAGAGTGGCAAGGAAGAAGAAATTTTAGTTTATTGCCCTTAAACATAAAATAAAATGTTGAATTTTTCTCTTTGAGGGAGAAAAGAAGGATAAAGTTCAAGAAATGAAATTTTCACTATAATGAACCTATATGAATGCTTAAAACAAGCAATGAACCCAAGGAAAACTCTAGGGTCCCATCGGGCATGCCAAAAATGTTTCACTAAAATTGTGTCAATTTTAAGTCTAAAGAAAAATAAAGAAGGACAGGGATAAGTGATTAAAATTAACTTGGATTGGTTTGTGCATCATATCTAGATGTTATGAGCACTCCTCTTTAGCTAAAGAGGACTACCTGCAAGTAAGAAATCACTACCACAAAAATGTCTATTAGTAGATATATGAGTGGGCTACCAAGCTATGAGCTTATTCTAGAAAGTGTCAAACTTCCTTAGAGATGACAGTCCACTTTTGAGAAACAAAAGAGTAATAAATAACAAAGAGAGAGTAAAAGGGAGAGTAAAAGAGAGATTATTTTACCATTATTCACAATTTGAGTGTAGCAAAGAGTAACAAAGTGTAGGTGGTATATTCAATTTGTATTTTAGAATTTATTTGGATAGGTTTTAAAAGGGTTACTAAAAATCCATAGTTGTCAACATCAGTCAGGGTACTAAGGTTAGTGAGAAAGTGTAACTGATATCAGTTGAGTGATCGATGTCGGTAGGGGAAATAATTACCTAAGAGCTTGTAAAAGGCTTTTATGGGTCTAGGAAATGGTTTTGGTTAGGTCTAGAAGGTTGGGGAGAGTTGTGTGAGAGAGAGAATATTGTTTGGATGGATATGGTCAGAGGTTTGGTGTGTTGGAACAAGGGGAAACAAGTAGGGAATCTTTATAACTCCTTCATGGGGGTTTGATCAAGAATGTGTAAAATAATAAATAGTACATATAAAGTGATTATAAAGTAACTACTTAAAGACTTATAGAATAAGTGATGTATTTAGTTGTAGAGGTGATTAAATGATAAGTGCCAAATGGATGGCTCCTATAAGGCTTGCCAAACCAGTGCCTTGAATAGAGAAAACAAGCATGTGTTTCTAGTTCTCAAGAGCTTGGTTCTTGATCTGGACTGACTTATACAAGGTAACAGTAAGCCAATATGTGGAAATTTTGATACCAAAAGCCTATATGTGAATAAAAATGATTTTTCTTGATTTTTTCTACCTTCAACATTAGTTTGGAGTTTGGATTAATTAATTGACATCAACGGTCCCATTGATGTCATCCATGGGTTGACAGATGTCAGTGGCATGAGAATAGGTAAAAGGACTGTTTTTATCCTATTTTCTATTCTTTCTCATGCCAAGTGTGGTATCCTTTAGGAAATGGTAGAAATGGGAGGTTAAGAAGGATGTAGTTGGTTAAGAATTTATTTTTGGGCTGAGAAAAAGTCATGGTTAGTTAGGATAAGGGGACTAAGTCTTGAGGTGACTCAGAGGGTAATAATTAGTCTTAGGATGAGGTGACCAGGTAAGGTGGCATGAGTGGTTTTTAATTAACTTAATTAAATATTTTAAATTAATTAAATGTGTGAGGGGTAAAAGAATGGGTTAGGGAGGCTAATTATTATTATTATTGAAAATGGGCTCAAGGGGGGTTTTGACACAGGGAGTTAATGTGTGTGACATAATTTTGGTTTCTACAGTCATGACTATCAATGGTACTTAATTCTTTCTTTCTCTAAGTAGTATGAGTCATTTTATTATTAAGTGTAAACTCATGAGAATCAAATATCTAAGTGAACACACCTTCGATCAAGTGGATCCCATCTTAGTTTAGCATCAAACTAATATGCAAAACAAGTCAGAACTACCAAGAACATACCATTAAAAAATATTAAAACATTTTATATAAAATTAGCACTAAGTTCTAGTAAAACCTTCTCCTTCATCCCCAAAACTTTCCAAGGACCCAAATAAAGTATGTCATACAAAAATCATTCTTGTGACCTCAAATGGACATGAAATGAATTAAAATTTTCTCTCATTCTTAAAATTACAAGTGGAATAATCTACATATTGTTAATCAAACCAATCAATTCTCAAATAAAACCACCCTAGTATAGGGAAATAATAGAAGGTGAAAATAAAGATATGAACAAAAATAGTCTCTCATATTACCAACACATGAGTAATATAAAGTGGAATAGTATCTCTCTTATACTTATATTCTTACATATATTTGTATATCAAAGTATATTTTTCTTATCAAATGCCTTTTTTTCTAAGCTTAGCTCATCCCCATCAAGATGTACTACCTGAAAACACGCAAACAAGAATCAAAAATACCTAAATGGAAAAGATTAAATATAAAATTTTAAGGTTTCATACTTTCTTTCATTATTCCCTTATCTCATTATGGTTATCCTCTTCTTCTGCCTAGTGTTACCCATAATTATTTGTATGTTATATATGTTTACATCATATCCTTCCTATTATCACTAAATATTACACCCTTGGATAGGTTTTTCAAACCTCCTCAAAAATGAGTGAAACATTATATTACCTCTAGGCCTATGGGTTTCATATAACAAAGGTAAACCTCTAGGTTTAAGGGCTAGCTCCCTAGATTAGTCTTTGATAGTTTATCACCTACACTACTTGATTGTTTGGGTGAAAATACATAGAGAGAAAATGAAATAAGTCTATCTTAAAAAGGAGATTAAAAAAATTTAACCTATCCACTACCAACCAAATACAATTACACTTCAAACACAAGCCTAATTTGCATATGGCACTACTCCAAAACTACCTTTGTATTATTATTTCTCATGGAGGTTTATGAAGCCAACCTAAGCTAGGAGGACTAAACCCAAGGTCATGACTTGACAATTGTGAAGAGAAAACTCACTCAAATTATGAAAACTACATTAAAACACTTCAAGAGACTTGAAACAAACTTTCAAAGTTGAATATAGATGCATGCAAGGAAAACATGCTAGAGAAGAGAAACTATCACTTAGAAAGATCAACTAATTTAACATACACATTGAAAATAACTCATGGAGAAGGTAAACTAGATAATTATTTATTTATTCAAGGCTGAAAATGAGTAGGTATTTTCCATACTCAAGTGGAGGATACAATTCTAAGACAAAGTGGCTCAATATATAGCACAAGTGTGAGAGAAGAGAAGAATTGTGCAAGAGAGAAAAGATAGACAAGTGTCATGTAAGTTAAAACAATAAGAAGAGTTATGAAAATATCATAAAAAACTTATAAATCTATGTTTATCTCCTCTTCATATGCTCCAGCTCTCCAAGTGGTGTGGGAGGTTGAAATGCATGATTGACACCTTGACTAACTTCTTGAAACTCTCCTTCTTCTTGACATGTTGAAGGAAAAATGGCATTATTGGTGATAAAAATAGTTTATAATTCATGTTTATTCTACTCTTGACACCTTTAAACTGAACCCAATAGGTTATCATTGACACATAACCTCATTCTCTTGTAAGGTGTCTAGAAGGCTCTTCATCCCCTTAGGCCTATTTTGAAAAAAAGTGTCATTACTTGGTTTTAGATACTCTAGATAATAAAAAATTCATGGATGGAATATTTAAATAATATTGGACCTATATAAATCTATTTTTAGGCCTAAAACTAACCCCAACAAGTCGCTCTCTACCAAAAGCCTCAATTAGGCTTCATTCATTATAGTTTTTTTTTTATATTTTTCTCCTTTTGTGGATATTGTATGGATTATCTTGACATAATAAAGGCATATTATAGGAAAATATATCCACTTATAGTTCCATGCAAGTTTCATGAGCCGAGTCCAAGTGTAAGTCAATTTTTTCTGCCTATCTCTTCTACCAATTAGGCCTAATCAAGCCTCTAGTCCTAGAAAGTGAATTTTGTCTCTAAACTTTTCCTAAACTTGTGAAACCTATAAGAAGTGTTTGATTCACTTTAACCATAATAAAACAAATATCCATGTCAAGTTTGGGATTTTTTAAAAATGTGCTTATAACTAAACCATGAAATGGCAAAAAAATAAACCCTTCACAACCTTGTTTGGCTACCTTAAAAAATAGAGTTGGTTTGGTCACTTCCATGGGTTAATAATAAAATTTATTGATTTTAATTGTTATTAAAAGTAAAAATTGACCTCATCCCATGATTTATAATCTCTCACCCTCTTTGAACACCTATAAAACATAAAAAACATGCAAAAATAGGGTATTCTGAGTAGTATGTACAATAGTCCGTACAAGTGAAGTATATGTGGATGAGATAATTAGAGTTAAAAAAACATCCAAGAGGTACTAGGAAAAAGTTGTGTAATTTTATGTTATTTATGTGTCCATCTCTGCAAACTCATCATTATGACTCTCCTAGGTAGCCTAAATGTACTTCAACTTCTTCGCGATGATTTATAAAGTTGGACATATGAATCCTCAAAAGAAATTCACAAATTTGAAGTGCATTAGGGAAGTGAACTTGCCATAGGATAAAAATTTCCCATTCATCATGTGTGAATTGTATCAAGCAAAGCAAGATGGTATATCAACTATAAACAAGCATTCTAAGAGAGGTGAGTAAGTTTTAGGTCTATTGGTGGTGTTCCTAAGTTGATTTTGAGCATAAAACACCTCAATGGGGTTTTATAAATATCCCATAACCTATTTCAATGGTTATACAACCTATTTATTTCATAAATCCTCTATTTAATCTCAATGGCTTAGGTACAGGGTTTACATACAAAATTGACTATCATTCCCTAGTTCATTGTATTCTTTCATTTCTCTCTGTCTAGAGGTTTGTGATTTCATGTAATGTTTTCATATGATATCAAACATCCCTTAAGGTCATAGTCTCAACTTAGTACCTTCCACTAACTTTACTCCATATCCTCAAGACAGACTGCTCAGACTACTCTGTGTATGCACATTAAGACTGTGTAGGCTTGAGAATAGGGTGATAATTGAGTTTCTCTCTTTGTTATTTGAGCCTAAGGTTGATGGATTTATTTCATTACTCTAAAATCATCATAAAGAATTTTTAATTTATTCCCTTTATTTATCATACAGACTTTAATAGCTTTCCATCAAATACAAACTTCAAGAGCTAATAGGTTTGCCTATGCAATGTGCTGAGTATGTAGGGGTTTCCATTCTTGTTGAAGTCTCCTTGAAAAAACAAGGACTTGGGAAACTTAATCATATATTGGGATAAATATCAACTCCTTTCAAGGACTTCTGTCACTACTTTTAACATTTGAAATAGTCCATATTAGCTTTCTAAGCCTATAGATCTGTATGGATGCAGTCTGAGGGCTTTGATGTTCTATGAACCCTGTTAACATTGAAATATTATTCAAATCTTGAATGACTAAAGGTTTTCCTAAAAAATTTAAACCTGATTCCTCCCATCACCATTACCATCCAAGGTAGGGCCTCCATATGACTATAAGTGATTGCCTAGAATAATTATAATATGTGCATTTAGAATTTTGTGACCACTATTTGGAAATGGACCTTACAAGTCACTCAATGTTTTGTCAACCCTGATCTCTTTTATACTCTTAATAATCATACAAACCACTTTTAGGTTCTTTGAGATAACTTTAGGCACTTTATAGGCCTGTAGGTTTATAACTACTTGTGTGTGTGTGTGTGTCAAGGCTAAGATAGGTCATTTAGGCCCTATGACCCCTATTTAGAGTCCTTTGTTTTCAATGGCCTAAGAGATTAAAAATAATTTTTATTCTCCAAATCATACACAAACACAAATATCAAGCTTGAAGACCTTGAGTTATCTAAATAGACCTACATGTAGTAGGTTTGCTTGTGTATATACCTTTGGGGTTGTGACTACTAACTTAGGTGTTCTAGGAGTCTTAATTCAACATTAAACCCTCTATAAAACTATTGAATAGGTATTGATATAGTTGAGTATCTTATCAAGGATTTAAAACCCTCTATGTGCTCATCTACATGGTCATCTCAAGGTAGAATCTCATTGTCCTATTGTAGGTGTTGTTTCTAGGATAGTTCTGAGTGTACCTATGAATTTTTAGACGTTAAAAACTAATCTCAAACCTTTTAAAAGGTTACCTAATGTTATTGATGATGTTTTAATACTTCCTTTCAAACTTGAAATTCTAATCTTTCATTACCATTATTATGTAAGATAGTCTTATTGGTTGTAGGTGTTTGATAGGGAAGTTGACTATGTATTCTTGGGGTTGGTCCTTTTTAAGTCACCCCATTATATATATAGTGTCACACTCATTTTTTGGGTTCCTTATTTATTCCTTCAAGAATATTAATCTCTCAAACATAGTTTACAAACTTTTATCCATTGTCATACCATAGAAACCTGTAAGTGACTGTGTGTTAGGCATTGTTATTCAACTTTTGACTTTCAAATTCTTGGAGACATTCATATGTCCATGACATAATAAAATTTATTTCATTATTAGTGATATCATGCCTTGATAAATTCCATTTATTCTCACAACATGAATCTCTCAGAAACTTATAGACCTCTGTTATGCCAACATAGAAAACACATAGTCCTCAAAAGTGAAATGAGAAGTGATCATTATTTGAAATTGTAGGGAATATTCAAATAAATATCAGACCATGAATGTATTTTGGAAATATTATAAGACTATGAAAAACCACCTAGTGCATTTGACCACCTGGAAAACTCATAAGCATATAAATACTGCATGTTACTTCAAACCATGTATATATGTATTTATGTATGTATGTATGTATGTATGTATGTATTAAAAATATAATCTAACTAGTTTCATGTAGATAATATTCATAATTTATTCTAGAAAGCTCAGAAAGAGCCCTATCATGGTTGACTAATAGATTTTGAACCCTTAACTTCTTAGTGATTGTTCATAAAGATAATGATGTGAATATAATAACTAGTGCCCAAATTTTTAATCTAACAAATACTAAAAACAATTCCCAAAGTTTCAAGATCCTACCTTCTCTCTCTTGGCCATACCATCTACTTCAGTTTTACCTATGTGAGCTTGTGAAGGAGTCAATGAAGGAAAAAATGATTTTTTGAAAATGTTGAAATATAAACCTATTAAAAATATATTTTATGAAATTTATAAGATGAAAAGACACTATTAACTTATTTTCTCTTATACATTACTTCCACAAGTTTGTACAAGTTTGCTAACTCCTCAAACAAGTGTTAAAAATCAATAAACTAGATTTTTCTGATCCCTCTGATAGGTGTGATAGTTAAGTAACTAATTCAAGTCTTTTTTAATATATATTTTACATATTTTAATGTTAGTGAACTTTTAAAAACATTAATGTTAGCTAAAAACCACATTATATGCATTTTCAACACCTTCATGTTAGTAAATGGACCTTAGAGTTTCCAAAACACCATAAAACATTATTAGAAGATGTTTTATACATGAAATGACATTAATGAACCCCTAATCACATATGAGACAACTTTATCATGTTTTATCTCTCAATGACAGCCCTAGACCACTATATGACCACAAGATGACTTTACCTTAACTTCTCCAAATCTACCTTAATAAATGTTAATAAGGTAATGTAAGTATTCTAAAGACCATATAATCATGACATGAACACATGACAAGTTTTTAATTTGGAGGGGGTGGACAAATTTGACTTGGGGTCAAATTTGGTCAACACTTCCAATAGAGGGTATGATCTAAGTCACTTATTAGGGAAAGTGGCAAAATGAATTCCACATTGGTTGATTTTGTTAAGTTTAATCTAATATTACTAGTGTTAATTCCAAAAATAAAATGGAAATTTATAATGAGGTTAATAATCCTTTTTTGGATGGTATTAATGCAAATGATGTGAATGAGGAAAAATCTAATATTTTTAATGATAATGCCATGAATAATATTTTTTAGTGGAACTCAGGATATTGAAAATTTTATCATAGATAAAAAAGGTAGATAGACTTGTTATATTTAAACAACATATTAAAAATACCCTGATGAAATAACTATAATATTGGGCATGCTAATATATGTGAAAAATTAAATCCTATATTGAGATAATAAACTTGAGGAAATACATGTTTCAACTAATAATGTATCTTTGAATGCTTCTCATATTCTACCTTATATAAGTTCGCCTATCATTCCAACAAATGTGTTTGTATCTTTGATTTGTTCTCCTGTTATTCCTCCTCTTGTTTATTCTAATCAAATTTGATAACACTCTAATAGATTTAACCAAATAAAATCACCTAAGGTAAATCTTGTGCCCATTGAGGTGGGTCCACAAGTATTTTCTTAATCAAAATAAAACAAGTACATAAAAAGGGTGTCAATATATCATTGACCCTTTTACATTGAAAAATATATATTTATAGGTTTTCACCACATACCTATAAAAACCAACTAACCTACTAACCAAATCCCATAGGAATTCCACCCGAAAGGTAGTTTTGATTTTTTACCATAAATATAAAACTAAGTTAATTTATTTATGGGGGCATCTTTATAAAAAGAAGCATGCCCCATTTACTTTTATTATTTAAATAAACATACCAAAATAATAATCTAACTTAAAACTTTGTAACAAGTCCTAACAAACCGCCCCCCCCCCATGATCCAAATTCATTTCTTTAGACACATGCCAAACATTTTTCAAAATTTTTAAATTTTTATTTTGTCAAGGGGTTTTGTGAAAATGTCAGTGGTTTGATCAGTAGTTTGGTAATATATAGGGTCAAGTGCTTTCTTTTCCACCAACATTCATAGATAATGATATCTGACATCCATATGTTTTGTTTTGGCATGAAATATTGGATTTTTAGACATCTTGATT
Source organism: Torreya grandis (assembly GCA_037957365.1). NCBI lineage: Eukaryota > Viridiplantae > Streptophyta > Pinopsida > Cupressales > Taxaceae > Torreya > Torreya grandis. Next base: position 208,187 of record JARHVA010009515.1, read on the forward strand.
GCACTCTGATTATCAATGTATAACTGTGTAGGAACAATCTGAGAAATCTGAAGACCTTCAAGAATACATCATAAGTAAATAATTTCTTTGAAAGCATCCCATGCTATAATTTACTCTAATTTTTCTAATGAATTTGCCATTATATCCTACTTCTTAAAACACCAAGCAATGGTAGTTTAACCCATATGTATAGTGTATCTTGTTGTGGATACTTTATCATCCACACATCTACCAAAATCTGTATCACAATACCCAACAAGTTTGAATTTATTGTTATGGTGATACTCAAGGCCATATGTTTTTATTCCCTGAAGGTAATGGAGTACTCTTTTTTTTGGCATGATAATGAATTTCTCTAGGCTCATGCATAAACCTAGACAAAATTCTAATTGAAAATAATATATTAGGCCTAATAGTCATCAAATACATCAAACCTCCCACTAACTGTCTATATTTGGTGCCATCAAAAAAAGCACTACCATCATCCTTAGACAATTTCAAGTTACTTTCCATGGGAGTGAGGGAAAGTTTGCAATCACTCATGCGAAACCTATTTAATAACTCAAAAATATAATTAGTTTGTGAAATGAAAATACTTTTCTCATTCTGAGTTACTTCTATGCTAAGATAGTAGGGAAGAAGTCCAAGATCTATCATCTCAAACCCATATTTTAATTCTTTTTTCACAAAATTGTTATGGTTTTCATTATTTCCTATGATAAACAAGTCATCGACATAGAGAACAAGAATCACCAATTTCTTTCCCTGCACTCAGAAATAGAGAGTATCATCAGATTCACTATGTTGAAAGCCAATTTCCTTCAAGTATGAATCCATTTTCTCATACCAAGCCCTGGGTGCCTCTTTAAGCCCATACAAAGCTTTTATCAATTTACACACTTTGTGTTCTACACCCACTTTCTCAAAACCTTTGGTTTATTTCATATATACTTCTTGTAAATCACCATTCAAAAAATCATATGTACTTTCCAACCATTTTTTTATTGCTAAGGCAAGGAACACACAAATAGTGTGCCATTTGGCAGTTGGTACAAATATTTCCTCATAGTCAATACCTTTTTGTTGCACGTATCCTTTTGCAACAAGTCTTGCCTTATGTTTATCAATGGATCCATCTGATTTATACTTAGTCCTATAAATACATTTACATCCTATGGGTTGAACATGTGGAGGAGGATCAACTAAAATCCAAGTATTATTGTTAAGTATTACATCATACTCACTTTGCATTGCCTGTTGCCAAACTGGTTCAATAGAAACCTCCTCAAAAATAGATGGCTTAGTGAAAGAAGTAGTAACAACCATTGCATAGTTGACCTATTTATGAGAAATCCTACGACCTGTTAGACCAACTTCATATACTTTCAAGTTAGAAAAATTACTTTGAGACCATTTTGGATACTTATTCAAATTATTCAAATTAGGAACACTAGAATTCTCATCATGTGCACCATTAAAAGAAAGACTTAGAAAATTTTCAAAATTATCTAAGTCATCAACTTGTGAATTAGTAGATGAAGGAGAGGAAATAGAAGGGATATTAGTCTCATACCATAACCTCTGATAATTTCCCTCATTATTCATTCCCTTATCACATTTTGAATTTTTCTTCTCTAACGTGTCAAATTGAGAATCAATCTTTATAGTGTTCATAGTACCAAATTCATCAAATATCACATTTTAACCCACTATGAATTTTCTTGTATCTTTATAAAGTAAATAATACCCCTTTTATTTTCAAAATCTCCATGAAAGATGCATTTTTGACTTCATGGTTCCAACTTAATTCTATGTTTAGTGGGAACTAAAGTAAAATAAAGGTATCCAAAAACTTTCAAGTGTTTAACTTTTGGTTTAAACCTATACCAAGCCTCATATGGAGTTTGTCCCAAAAGTATAGTTGTGGGGGACTTGTTTCTCAAATACATTGTAGTACTAATGGCCTTAGCCAAAAATTTATCAAGTTTTTTATAATGCAACATAGCTCATGTTGTGCCCTATAAAGTTCTATTCATTCATTTAGATACTCCATTATACTATGGAGTGTAAGAATTACTATATTGTATGTGAATTCCATGTTCCTAAAAATAATCCAAAAACTTATTTGAAGTATACTCACCACCATTGTCTAGTTGAAGAGTGACCAAGTATGAACCTATTTATTTTTTAACTAAGTGTAACCAATCAACAAACTTAGTGAAAAATTCTAATTTGTTTTTCATGAAAAACACCCAATTCATCCTAAAAAATCATAAATAAGAAAAAATATATCTACACCCTACAAAGGATGACTTTTTCATGTCATATACATCACTATGAGCTAACTACAAACTTTTAGTAGCTCTTCATGAAGAATTATTAGGAAATTTTTCCTGATTTTGTTTGCCCAAAACACATGATTAAAAAAGAATACTATATTTGTGAAAAGTGGGAAACCCACTCACCATACCATAGCTCTGCAAGTCCAATAAAGAGTGAACATTCAAATGTCCATAGTGGAGATGATACAACTATTGTGTAGACATAGTACCTTTACCTATTTCAACAACTATCACATGTTCCATTGTGGGAGGAATCACTTTACAATGTAAACTAACCAAATTTCCATCCTCATATCCTATATACATTATTTTTTATCCATCCTTCACTTAATTTATATAATTGAGCCCATTTTCAAGCATTATTTGATAACCTTTATTTTGAATAGTTACCAAGGAAAGAAGATGTTTTTTTAATGTGGGAACATACCAAACATTCTCTAAGTATTTGATAGATCCATTAGGAGGGATAATGCAAACTGACCTGAGACCTTGTGGAGTATGCAAAGACTTATCTACCATGGATACTGGAGAGAGAGAATCTTCTTTGAAAGTCCAATAGAAGTCTTGCCTAAATGTCATGTGTTTGGTTGCTCCTATATCTAAAACCCATACATCTATGAGCTCATATCTAGCCTCATATTTCATATAATCAATGTTCCCTAAAGCAATGATTGTAAATTCATGAGCAACATTGTTAAACTCATCATAATCATGGTTAACATATTGAGCAGAGTTAGATTTAGTCACTTTTTGTGGCCTCTAAATTTTATCAAAATGAATCTGACACTGAGAGGCAATGTGACCAAATTTCCAACATCTATGACACTAAATGTTTGATCTACCTCGACCTCTACCTATATAAGAGTTGTGACCACTCCCTCTATCACTCATCTCATTTTAATGACAATGGTTAGATTATTGATTTGAATAAACTCTATCCCAATTTTGATATATGCCTCCTCTATGACCTCAACCCCCTTTATAATTGTTCCCTCTATTGTTTTGTTGACCAGAAGAAGATGAACTAGGCTTAGACTCTGAAATATGGGCTTCCTCAACTTTCTTAGATTTCTTAGGTAGAGAGAGGTCATGTTGAATAATAAAATCAACCAATTTATCAAAAGTGATGCATGTGATCTTGTTAGAGACGTGAAACATTTCTACAAAGTTCTTATAGGACCTAGGTAGTCCTTTCAATGCAACAGTAACTATGAGATCATCAACCTAGCCTTAGTGTACTTAGTATAAATATTATTCAACTTAGACATGTATTCTCTCATATATTCATCTTCCTCTAACGAAAAAGTAAACAACTGCATATGAATGTCTATCTTCTTATGCTTAGGTTTATTATCATATAAATCAAATGAAATTTTTCATGTAGTGTAACTATGAGGAGAATTTTCAATATGTATGTAAGTATCCTGAGTAAAACAACACTTGATTAAATCTAGGGCCTTAGAATCACGTAGATTAAAAACATCAAGTTTGGCTTGTTCTGTAGGCAATGTAGGATTTATATTCTTTACAATATCCCATAGCTCATTAAAAACTAATTAAGCTTCCATCAAACTGTTCCAATAAAAATAATTAGAAATCCTTAATCTATCAACATCTAAAAGTAAATTCTAAATTTTTTGGCATCTTGAAATGAAATTAAGTGCGAAAAATGAAATAACAACACATTCACAATAACACTTTACATAAAATAATGTTCTATGGGTTTTTTCACTTAACCTCCTTGTAGAGAAAAATAAAGATATTTTTGATGGGTTTTACACTTAACCTCACCAAAAATGAAAGATTTAAACCAATTACACCCTTATTTCACCAATTTCACCTTTATTTCACCAAGTATACCCTTATTTCACCAATGAAATACACAACTATTACTTTTATCCCACTAAATTTCATTCTTTCACATGATTGATGCTTTTAAAAATATTAAAAACATGTAAAATATTCCAAAAAAATATAGAATATTCTTCCAAAAAGGAAATGCCCAAATAGAAAATTTCACCAAAAGAAAGATTTGAACCCTAGACCTCCAACTTCCAAGGGTTTTTACAAAATCATGCTTTCCAATTAATCTATGAGCCTTTACAAGGCATATAGTGAGAAATTTATTTTTAAAGGTGATTCTTCCTCTTTGTAAAATTAAAAAAAAAATTCTTTCCCTAGTAAAAATTAATTCATCCGTGAAACTTTTAGAAAAAGTAAAAAGCTCTTTGATTCGTGGACCCCTCAAACCATAAAATCTTTGATCAAAATTTAGAAAATGAAAAATATTATTTTTCAGCTATATTCTAATGCCATTCTATATCCAAGGACACTATGGATACAAAAAATATTTCTTGGAACTCTTGTCTTGATGTACGAGGCCTTACAAATCCATATGGGGCTAAATAATGGAGTTTTAAGAAAATTTAAACTACTAGAAATGGATTTTATGAAAAATGAATGATAGATGGAATTTTTGGACACTATGAGAGTTTCAAAAATTTAAAACCAAGCCATACAACTCAGAAATTTTATTTAAAATCTTTTAGGATAGTTTTAGATCGATTTTTTTTGGCATAAAAAAGCTTAAAACTAATAGAGATTTATCCAGATTTATTTTAGATTTTTTCTACAAACTCATGGAGGCCATACCACTTTGTTACAAGGGTTTTCCAAACTGATAAATCCATACAAATGGATTATTAGGTAGATTTTTAAAAATTTGAATCAAACAATCAACTTCTAGGCTTTAACAGGGAGAATTAAGCTTCATAAAATGGAGAATGATAAAATTAATATTGTTGCTTCTCAGACCAACCATACAAATTAATTTCTCAATGGATTTTAATTCTCAAAATCCTCCAATCATAGGCTTTAAAAAAAGTATTTCAATTTTTTTAAAATATTAACTCTAAAGTATTCTAATAAGGGGCATATCTTATATTTGCCAAAATCAATTTCATGTGAGCCTTCTTTATCCAATCACATAAATTCTTTCATATCTTCTTCCCAAGATCACCATGTTATATTTTACCTTGCATTTTCCAAGAATTTACCAAGTTATCATGATTTGATACCATTGATAACACTCCAATAAATTTAACCAAACAAAATCACCTAAGGTAAATCTTGTGTCCATTGATGCGTGCCCACAAGTATTTTATTAATCAAAATAAAACAAGTACATAAAAATTGTGTCAATATGTTTTTAACCCTTTTACATTTAAAAATATATATTTATAGGTTTTCACCACATACCGGTAAAAACCAACTAACCTACTAACCAACTCCCATGAGAATTCCACCTAAAAGTTAGTTCTAAGTATATAACACAAATATAAAACTAACCTAATAAAACTATGTTAATTTATTTATAGGGGTGTCTTTATAAAAATAAGCATGCCCCATTTACATTTATTATTTAAAATAAACTTACCAAAATCCTAATCTAAGTTAAGATTTTGGAATAAGTCTTAACAAAATTACTATGAATTTTCCTTCTCATAATAGTTTTAATGTTTCTTTTATGGTTCTCATCATGTTACTCAACCATCTAAACCACTTTTTCAACCTTATATTTTCACCAATAGCATATAAAAACTACCTAATGTATATATTACCACCTATGTTGCTAATAATACTTTAATTCTAAATCCTAAACCCCCACTTGTTCAAAAAACTATGTAATTCATTAAATCTATGCATCAATAAATTTAATTATGGGTTTTGGGAACTTTTAAGGCCTTTTTCTGAACCTATCACTTTCTATATATTTTTCATCAACTTTTATTTCATTATTCAACATGTGTAGATGATATCTTGTGATTATGTAGCATCTCAGTCTTATACACTTGTCAAACTCATGAACTTAATTATTCCTCTTAGTTCTACACATGCCTTACTTCCACAAGCCTCGTATCTACTCTAACTTATTCCCTTTGACCTATCTCTTAGTCTAACCATCTTATATTGATGGTATAGACATCCCATCTTGCTAATAATTCTTAAAATTTACTTATCTTATACCTCTTCAAGTTTTGAGCCTATGCTTGCTTTTTTAATCCCTAGACACTAACATCTAGGTTAGATAATAGTGTTTCCATTATTGTATTGGCTTGATGCAAGTGTTTAGTTCCTTAAAATATTCCAATTTACAAATGAAACATATTATAATGGTTGACCTAAGTGTTTTAATGTGAATTATTTCATGATAGGGTTGGTATAATTACAATATCAATCCTCATTCATTCCTCACCTAGAAATCAGACCAAAAGAGCAGTCAAAAAGCATCAAGTTATAAAAAACTTTCATATTCCACCCTATTCTGACATTGATCAAAGGAATAACCTAGTTATTGGTTTAAATTACTAAAAGATCATTCATAAGGTCATATTTACTAATTTACAAGATAGGTCATTATTGTACTTGCTTTACACACATTATATGATTCACACACAATCCAACATGTAGGGGAGAACTACATGAGTCTAATGCCCTCTTTAGGAGTATTGGCTATGTAGGAAACACCTTTTGACAACAAGGTCATTACAATTTATCTCGACAATATGTTTCCACTAATCCATTTTTACCCAAGGTCACATTAAAGATGTAAAGCTTGGGTTTTGTCATTTTATTATGAGCAACAATCAATGACCCAGATCTAAATGCAACAGAGTGAAGACAAAGTAAAACCCAAAAGAATCCAGGTGGTCACATCCTATTTCAATGAATATTCTATATAGGACACTAGGATCGATATTGAATAATAGTGTTGATATAACAATCTTAGGCTGAAGCAAGTGTTTAGAGAGCCAAAGGCACCAGATCTAAAATATGAAAATTACTCCAGAGTCTAATCCCTACCTACTTCCTGTCTATACTAGATCCAACATTGTATTAACATCATAAATATCTAAGAACTTTATTTTATGTAATTTTTATATCTAGCATAAATTTACTTTCCATTAATAGCCTATATCAGTTTTATAAATTCAATATATGATACATCTAAGATTATCACATTAATTGGTTTGATTTAGATCTAATATTCACCCTTATGCCCTATCATTTGTATATCCTTTTCCTAACCACTAAATAGGATCCATATCTAAATTAGGTTAAACCTTTAACAAACCCAATCTTTGAATATCTGTATTGCATAAGCATTCTCGTGTAGATGCTTATCTCTTACCTTATCCTAATCATTGTGTTCTTTTTCTCTTTTATCATGGATTACATTAATTAATTTGATGATTATGGCTATAAAACCCTTTAATAATCTCTCCAAGTGGGGTTAAAAATCCATTAATATTGTATTCCTTTGAGTGTTAAGGAAAACAATATAAAAGTCTTGAATGGTAGTTACTTCTATCCATCTAATCAGGTCCATGCTCCCATTCTTTTAAGACATGTTGTGATTCTTCCCAAGGAATATCCAAAGAATATTCCCTTACCAGCTATACCAAAATTTATCCCCCATGGATATAAGGTACTTTAATTTAATATGACAATTTATGTCAACTCCATAAGGAATCATGAAGTATTTAAAAATCCTTAGTAAAAGGGGTGTTCCTTCAGGTTCATTGATTAAAACCCCTCTTATTCCTACATTTGCAAATAATATTTCCCTTATTAGGGGTGATAATCCTTCTTGGAGGTCATTTGATATTGATTTTTTTTTTTAAAATTTAACCATGAAATTATGGAATCATTACCAATTCATATTAATCCATCAAGAAAAAGGAAACATCGTGCATCTATAAAGCAAAATAATATTAATGTTTTGAATAAAATACATGTACCAATGTTAAGAAAGGTGTCTTAATAAAACAAGATTCCTACCACACTAAAAGAGGTGCCTTTACCAATGCTTCATCAATATCCACTTGCCATACCTTTACAAAAAGGCTATTAGTCAAGTTTGAAAGATATTACAAGATCTTGAAATAATACACCAAGGGTACCAAAATTCAAATATTCATAACCATTACCAAAATATCCAAAATGCAAGGATGTCAAACTCACACTTATTCATAAGGATGATTATAATCATATTCCTAGATTCAAATGAGGTAGAGTTTAATAACCAATGACAACACCTATGCCAAACACCAACATTCCCATGGATCATATTATGCCTATGATGAACATTATTAGGGATCTTCAAAATCAATTTTTTGTAATGCAAATGCAAGTGACTTTCCATAATGCTAATGCAAATGTTACCTCATTCAATAATCAAACTCTTGTGCATTGTATAATTAAATATCCTTATCCATCAGGTTTTTATCTACCACATTTCTCTCTCTTTACAACACATAAAGACCCATCAGCCACATGATTAATTATGTACATTCTTTTGGTCCATGGGCACAAGATAATAAATGATTTCTAAATTTTTTTCACATGAGCATTACAAATGAGGCTCAAAATTGGTTCTAAAACCTATGAAAAGGTTCATTAAGTAATTTATTACAATTGAAAGATGTAATCTTTATGTATTTAAATATCCACATGGTGCCAAAACTTACACTAGAATATTTTCACAATCTCAAATAATGTGATGATGAATCCCTTTAAGAATATACTATTGGAATAAAAATAACATCATATGAGCTAGTATTTACACCCTCATATTTAGAATTCAAATTAAATTTAGTACAGGCCTTATTTCCCCTTAAAGGAAAGAGAATTACATAAACAATATGAGTCCTTCACTCATTTACATGTGGATGTACATAGATATGTTGCATTCATACTTACTCATCCAATGAATCTTAACATCTTTCCTTCCAAGTACCAAAGCTTTATTCCTCAAATAAAGAAAGGAGATCAATTGGATAAAGAATAGTATGAACAAAAATGTGGCATCCCTAATATCTATATGACTAATTTAAAAATGTTACTTAGCATGGGACCCATCCAAGGTCCAAGGCCCATACAAGAATCTCAAAATGAACAAAACAAGTGTTCATGATCATAATATTTAACAATTAAATTATACATGGGTGGTGATTATTTTTGGAGTAACCATGTTCATCCTACACAAGCAAAAACTAATTGTAATGTATGATGTTAACAATATATAGGTCTCAATATAATAAACTTACAGAACAAATGAGGTTAGAAAGACTCCTTGGGCAACATAACAATACCAAATTCTTGTGGTCATAAAGTAGTTCCAACATGGGTTTGGGTTATGCCTACCACATCTCCATATGCATTTAAATTGAGAACTCTTTGGCTATACCACAATGGAAGCAAAAAATGACCAAAATAGACAAGGCATTTCTTTTCCTTGTGAAGGCAAATTAATCCATATTTCTAATGATAAAATTACATCTTATACTACACATGAAAAATGTGAGGAGGAACATTCTATGTCCCTTTTAAACCTATACAATCATAATTCAAACAATGTAAAAGATCCAAATTGATTTTGTATGGTTCATAATGGGGGGAGACATCAAAATATTTTATTTCCTCATCATCAAAAATAACAAAATAAAAAATAAAAAATAGAAAAACACTTTCAACACCTACATGTTCTATTAACTCCTTAGCATTTATGTGTTGGTTTCATGTTGAGGACTAGAATATCATTTAATCATACATACACTTACACATGCATACATAGATACATAATACACTTATGGGTGTTGGGCCTTCCCTATACTTATGTCATTAGGGTGTTGGGGGCATCCATCTTCTATGATCTTGATACAAACAAGCTATATGATTCAATGATCACTCAACTCTATCATGTTTGAGATTACATATGTACTTACACATGCCTATTATCCATGATTATACATTACACAGGGTACTTAATATGCTATGTACTTGATGTTTTTGCTAGCACATTTAAATTTTTTGAGGATGAATCAATATGAATTCATTCCATTATATTCAACTAAACAAATGATTACATTAGATTTTGATTTATACATAGAAGCATGCTTGTAATAAATCATTGATTATAACAACCATACTCCCAAAATCATACAAGATTAACAAAAATAAAAAATTAGATTATTCTATCAGCCACCTATCTAATAAAATATTACATGAAATATTTATTTTACCCATACTAACCTAATTAAGATTTCCTATGGTGAGTAATGATAAATTACTCACATATTTTATTATCTAATATTTACTATGAGTAATTAAATATTACTCATTTATTTATAATGGTGAATTAATCACCCTAACATCCCCCCCTTTAATTCAACATTGTATCAAGTGAATAGGAGAGAAATTCTTTGAATGCCTCAAATTTTTTCCTTGCAAGTGCTTTTGTAAAAACATCTGCACATTGTTGATATGTTGGACAATACCAGAGCTAGATGTTGTTATTATGAACATGTCCATGAATGAAATGGTGCACCTCAATGTGTTTAGTGTGTTCATTAAATACTAGATTGTGAATAAGCTTCACTACTCCTTCATTGTCTACATGAAGAATTGTTGGTTGATCCTGTGGTAATCCAAATCCTTCAAGTATACATCTAAGCCAAATCACTTCACATACAACTCCTCCTATAGTGTGATATTTTTATTATATGGAGGACCTTGAAACACAAATTTTCTTCTTACTCTCCCATGATATTGGTCTAGATCCCAAAAAGAGTACAAATCCTAAAATTGATTTCCTATCATCAATGTTCCCTAAATGATTTGAATCCGAGCATCCTATCAAGAAGTTATCATGCTTCTTGTATTCTATGATAAAATCCATAAATCCTTTGATGTACCTCAATAATTGCTTTGCTATTTTCTAGTGACTGATCTTAAGCTCTAATAGGAACCTTGAAAAATAACTGATAAAATTTTTGATGTCTGGCCTAGTGTGGATCAAGTAAATGAGACTCCCCATCAATTGCCAATATAGAGTTGCATTTACCTATAGTGATAGATCTACTCAAGATAGCTAAAAAAATTTATCCATAGGTGTGGCAATTGGTTTGATACTCATCATTTGAAATTTATTGAGCATTATCCTGGAATATTTGATTTGAGATACAAAAATATGATTTTCTCTTTGCCAAAATTCTAAGCTAATAAAATAGTGTAGAAGCTCAAGATCTATCATGTCAAATAATTGATTTAGATCTTTCTTTGTTGATTCAATCATCTTCACTAAACTACCGGTGATGACTAGATTATAGACATATACAGCTAAAATTACTATCTCCCCCCTTTGTTGTTTGAGGTAGAGATTTGGATCATATGGACTCCTTTTGAATCCATGTTTTAAGAGATGCTTGTTGATCTTAATATACCATGCTCTAGGAGCCTGTTTAAGCCCATACAATGATTTGATAAGTCTACACACTTTATCTTCTTTCTAGATTTGACAAAACTTTATGATTGAGTCATGTAGACTTCTTTTTATAAGTCTCCATTAAAGAAGGTACTTTTCACATCCATTTGATCGACTTTCCAACCAAACTATGAAGTTAGAGCAAAAATCATCATGATATTTTTAATCTTTACTATGGGAATAAATGTCTCCTCATAGTCATTGTCTTCTTTCTAAGCATACCCCTTTACAACCAATATTGCCTTATGATTTTCAATACTACCATCTACTTTGTACTTCATCTTAAAGATCCATTTGCATCTGATTGGCTTCTTCCCCAGTGGAAAATCTATAAGTTTCCATGTTTTATTCTTCATCAGTGAATTATATTTTGTATCCATGGAATCTTTCTAAGGTTTATATTATAGGGCATCTTGAATTATAAATGGTTTGAGATATTCAAGAACTATACTCATTAAGGCCAAATAGACCTCACCACAAGCCATACTACAAGTCTTTGGTCTAGTGTTGGATGTGTTTGGAACATCATCCATTTTGCATCTCTGAGAGTATTTTTATACCATTTAGGCATACATTGAGTATTTCTTATGGGTGGTGGAGTTTCACCATTATTCCCATCATTATTACTATATTCATCTAGGAGATTACCATCTTATATATTTTCTATGGGACTAATTTGTTTATCAGGTGCACTTGTAGAACTAACTTCTACTTCTTTTTTTTCAATGAATTCAATATCCTGGCTGGTGTAGATTTGTCTAATTTTTGGATCCATGAGTCTATAGGCAAGTTATTATTCATTGTACCCTAAGAACACATATTTTTTTCTTTCATATCAAATTTAATCCATTCCACTTTGGGAATGTGCATACTTTCTTGAAATCCAAAAACTCAAAGATGTATTATAGATGAATTTTTCCTTAACCAAGCTTCATGTGGAGTTACTCCATCAAGAGCTATAGTAGGTACTCTTTTGAGTAGATATACGATAATTTTGGTAATTTATACCCAAAATGCCTTTGTCAAGCTTGAATCATGTATCATACATCACACCATTTCTATAATAGTATGATTCCTCTGTTCAATAGCTGAATATTATCATGGTGTACGTGAAGGTACCATTTGATGATGGATGCCATTTTCTTGTAAAAAATGTTTAAAATCATTACTAGTGAATCCCCCCCTCCCATGATCTATGTAGAGGATCTTGATTTTTTGATTAGATTATATTTCAATAGATTATTTGAAGTTCTTGAAAGTTTTAAAGGTTTAATCCTTTGTTTTTAGATAATAGACGCACATTTTTATGGAATAATCATCAACAAAGAGCATGAAGTACTTAAATACAACATGGCTAGGTGTCATTGGTATGCACAAATTTATGTGAACTAGATCAAGTTTACCATTGGATCTATAGGTACTTTTCTAAAATGAACTCGATGTTGATTTATTGTTAAGCAATCATGCCATTTATTTATACCCTTTTAAAGAGGTGTTAAGCCTCTTGCCATGTTTTTGTAGTGGAGTGTGTTGAGATATTAGAAACTAATGTGGCCAAATCTTTTGTACCATAGTTTTCTTGAGTCTATGTCCTTTTCTATGAGTGATTGATCATTTTTATGAATGAAATCAAGCTGAAACATATGGTTTGCATTGGATGCTCATGATAAAATTTGGGGTTTCTAGATTTGTCTATGGTCAAACACAATTTCTTTCCACCTTTACAATAAAATTCAATCTTTGAATTGTAGTCTAAGATTTGACTTACTAATAACAAGTTTTTGGTTAATCATAGTACATAGATAAAATATATAACTTTATATGTTTAAGTTCCTAGGGGTAAGTTAATCTTGCTAATTCCTTGCACACTATATGAAGGCATCATCACCTAAAGAAACATGATTTTTATTGGGTGTGTCCTTCAAAGTGAAAAACTATTTTTTTTTACCTATCATGTGTTAGGTTGCACCCAAGTCAACATACCATATGTCAATTTGTGATGTGGATACATCATGTATATCTGTAGAGTACAAGGAGTCATCTTCCTCATCATGTTATTCTTGTTTAACAATATTTCCTTTTTGCTTTGGTTTCTTATATCAAGTCCCCCTTTTTTGTCTTTATGGATTACTAAATGAGCCAGAGGATGATTGTTAGTTAGTGAACTTCTAAACACTAGAAGATCCTCTTTTGAAGGTATTGTAGCAACAATTTTTTAGTTCATGTTAGTTCATGTCCCTAATGACCATAAATGAGACATTGTTTCTATGACTTTCTTCCTTGTGAATTCTAATTTGAATTATGTTTTGAAGAAGTTTTTATTTATTGCTTTACTTTATATTGATGAGAATCGAGTACATGTTCTTCTTGGTTGTCATGAGTTTTGAAAGCCTCTTCCTATTGTAATATATTCACCAATTTTTCAAAACTTGATTTATGTTCTGTGATAGTCAAAGTGGTCACAAAAATCCTATATGAGGGTGACAGTGCTCTCAAGACAATAGGTATAGGAGAGTCATCTAAAATTATCTCACCTAGGGATTGAAGTGATGCCCTTATCATTGCAACACATCTTAAAAAGGCCTCTACTATTTCTCCTGATCACAATTTGAGAGAGTGGAGTTAACTTTGCAAATGTAGAATTGTGCTTTCATTTTTGGCCTCATATATAGTTTGGAGCTTGTCCTTAGCTTCCTTAGCTATTTTGTCTTCATGTATGTGTGGTTGAACTTCATCCAATACTCCAAACATGCTTATAAACTTAGAATTTTGATTAGATTTTTCAAATTTATGTTATCGATCAAAATCTATTATATGTCAAGTATATAAGCCATCTACTATAGACCAAATTTCTTCAAACTCCAATTGAGTTATAAGATTTAAACTCCAAGTAGAGTAGTTTTCACCTTTGAGTAACTATGAATCTAACAGAAAGAATTTTGGACCCTGTGCAGCCATTATCAAGACTGTGGGTGATAGATTTCTTCCTTATCACTCCAGATATATAGATCTCTCTTTCTATATGCTATCAAACTAATATCCTAGACCTTTATTTATATATGCCCTTCCTTTATACCCATTAGTATATAGAAGAAGTTTACCCTTTTGTGTATAATCAGTGGTATGGGAAAGAGGAGTAAATGTATAGGAAAGAGTTTGATACTTGGTACCTAGATAATACTAAAAATGGGTAGTCTAATCACTAACACCTGATTAGATAGATTTCTGCATACACGTGCATAATCTCACTATATACATATAAATTCTATCTATCAAGATTTATGCCCTTTGATTGTAACAAATAGGTAAATGAAGGGAAAGCTATGATTGAATGTGCCTTATTTCTCCCTAATGATTTAAAGGGATGACACCCGAATGTTGTTATATATGTAGTAACTCAAGTGCCATGGCATTACCCATAAACATGAGTCAGAG
The DNA here is from genome assembly GCA_037957365.1 of Torreya grandis. Classification (NCBI taxonomy): domain Eukaryota; kingdom Viridiplantae; phylum Streptophyta; class Pinopsida; order Cupressales; family Taxaceae; genus Torreya; species Torreya grandis. Next base: position 223,289 of record JARHVA010009515.1, read on the forward strand.
GCATAACTTTGACCGAACACTACGTCGAGTTTGAAAACTCATGATTTTGTGAAATATAATTACAATTTATTTTGTAATATAAAAATTAAATTTACAATGCTTTGCAAAAAATGAAAATTCACTTTTTTTTTCATTTTTGGGTTCTTTGGCCTCTTTTTGGTAAAATATATTATATATATATAAGGAAAAATAAATATATATACATATATATTTTACCAAAAAGAGGCCAAAGAACCCAAAAATGAAAAAAAAAAGTGAATTTTCATTTTTTGCAAAGCATTGTAAATTTAAATTTTTTTATTGCAAAAAAAATTGTAATTATATTTCAAAAAATCATGAGTTTTTGCCCTCTTTTTGGTATTATATATATATATATATATATATATATATATATATATATATATATATATATATATATATATATAATTTTTGCTGATAATTTGGTTAGGTATAATTACAACTTTATTAGTTTAGTGAATTTGGAGGTCTTACTAAAATTTTCACCAAAAAATTGCTTTTGGGGGATTCAAACCTCCCACCTATTTTCTACCAAAATATTTTCCCACCAACTCGACTATGAATCATTTCAAGAATATAGAATGACATATTAATATTTAAAGGCATATAATTCTATTTTTCACTAAAACCATCCTCCCCACCTAATACCATAGATTTCTCAAGAGGTGGTTTTTACAAAAATTTTGTAGCAAAGAAATTATTTTTAAGCAATTTTAAGAAATAAACAAGTAATTTTAGGCAAATTTTCAAAAAAGAAAGATTTTAGATGGTGGTTTTATAAATTAAAGGTTCTTTTTAACACTTAAATTTTGATTTGGCTCCTCTATTCAATTATAATGCTCATAAAGTGATAGACTATGATTTATAAAAATAAATAAACCACCAACTTGATTTATAACACAACCTTTGTGTATATATATTTTTAAACACCAACCTCCAACCACTTTTTATTTTAGAATGCTTCTCTAATGTAGACTTTAATTATTTCAAGCTCATGAAATGCTAGACTTCTAATCCCTAGTTTGGAGATGATGCTAGACTACTCTTTTGAAGTGCTAGACCTCCAAGGAAGACACTAACACTCAAATTTTTTTTACATGCCATTCTTTTTGTAGAATATAATAGATAAAGATGCCAAATACCATTTATGGATGCCTTTTTCCAACATCTTAGCTCTAACACTTTTATAGATCACATTGACAAGTAGACGCTTGGTCTCCAACACTCTAGGCTTTGACTTTTTTTTAAATGTTAATCCTTTAATGCTTTTGTCAATGGCTTCAAGACCAAACAAATCTAAAATGTCAGGTCTCTTTATGTGTTTCCAATCCTCCAAATCCAATTTTAAATGTTGTAAATAAATAAGAGGTAGTGAATTATAATATCATTTCTCCTTCTCGATTTTCTCTATGGCTTCTGTGGCCACTTATTTTTAGTTATTTCTTTGTAGTGAATATTTGTTCTATGCAACATCTACTGCTTCTTCACTTGTGGATTTTTCTAAAATGTCTATCAAAGTACATGGGTTTCTTCAGGTTTATTCACAAGGTCAGAGTTGTAAAGCTCTGATATTAAATCTTGAGGATGAATCAATATGAATTCATTCCATTCTATTCAACTAAATACATGATTACATTAGATTTTGATTTATACATAGAAGCATGTTCATAATAGAGCATTGGTTACAACAACCATACTTCCAAAAACATAAGAGAGTAAAAATAATAAAAAATAGATTATTCTATCAACCACCTATCTACTAAATATTACATGAACTATTTATTTTACCTATATTATCCTACTTATGATTTCTTATGGTGAGTTATGATAATTTACTCACGTACTTTATTATCTACTATCCACTATGAGAAATTAAATAGTACTCAATTATTTATAATGGTGAATTAATCACTTTAATAGATACATGGGCCACTATAACATGTTTATTTTGGTTGCTTATGATTTCCTTTACACACTTCCTTGAATTTTTTGCCTATCTATTGCCTTGATTTTTTAAGCATTTAAATATGATTTATTGTATGTATCTCCTGTGCCTACGATTTATTTCTTAGACATTTGAATATGCCATTGCATTCTTATAAATTTTAATATGTCTTTCCTTTATTTTGTGGACATTTGACTAGGTCATGTCCATTCAATTTCATGGCATTTAAATATGCCCCTTATTTGTAGTCTCCTTGGGCCATTGCCTTTTGACTTGTTTTTGAGTGATTTTATGTGTATGCTTGTTTTCTTGTTAAGATTATATTGTTACTATCTAGATGTTTCCATGATATTTATCATGCATCTTAACTCTACATTTGATCACATTGGTTCTATGGACTTAAATGTTACATCTACCTATACATATTTCCCTCTATATGTTACATGGTTACATTCACATATTTAAATTTGTCTTACCCTTTTAAGGTGAACTAACTACCAAGTATTATTTTTCCCTCTCTTCAAATGGGGGTTGTATATTAGTGGGGGCATGCCATGGTTTCATGGATTCCACATTTTTTTAAATTTCCATATTATAATTGGAGCATACTTTGGTAGCATGTTCTTCACATTCACATAGTATATGGTACTTACACTAGTTTATAGATTCAGTAGGGGCATGCCACATGGACATGGATTCCACACAATCATAGTTTCAGATTTAGTGGGGGCATACTTTGGAAGCATGTTTTACACATTCATTTATTATGGTACTTATAATTGATAAATTTAGTGGGGGAATTGTTTGGAATCATGTTCTCCACACCTACTCAATTTTTAACATCTCCTATCTACATTAGAGACATAATTTGGATACATGTCCTCCACATTCATACTTATACTAGTTTAAAATTTATCCATATATAGTGGAGGCATGATTTGGAATCATGTTATCCATACTTACATAGATTTTCAAGTTGGCCAAAGCACATAATTATATGATTCTGATACACATTTATGACATAATTCTATACATGGTACCATTTTTACACATAGTTTCAACATGAGACAAATCTAAGGTTCATATGTTATGAAAAATGTGACTAATATTACAAAATCCAAATCAAATTTATATTTTTAAACTATTGCACATATTAATACCTAATATACTTTTAAGGACTTTAACAAGCCAATCTACTACATTAGTTGGTTCACCATTTGGTATGATTGGGGTGATTAAATCACTCATTTTTTTTTTAGTTTGGACTTGATCATCCAAACTCATTATGTTATAATATCATTGGGTTACATAATTGAGCTAATCTTAACTACCAAGTGACAACTCAGGTTTGCTCTAAAGTTGGGGGTATGTGCCTTCTAATCTCCTTTTTCTCTCTATATCTCTCTATCTATATATCCTTGGATATATTCACTTTAAAATAATTATATAAATTTATCATAATATCAATTTCATAACCTTACAAAGATACATATTTTATAAAAATAACTTGTCAATAGGCTAGGTAGTTACATCAACACACAGGTGTACTCCTAAACCTTGCTCTTTTAATTTTAATTTATTTCAAGTAAGCTTGACCTATATTATATGCATTGATTATACACTGTAACATTCTCTTGGTTTCATGTTAGTCACTAAAAAACACTCAAACCCAATTCCAACAAAGCACTCAAATTCAACTCAAGTAAACAAGGTGTGTATACACACCCAGGTACTTATTCCTTTCCTTTAAACTAGAAATTTCATTACTAGATTAAATAAGTGGAAATTTTAGATGATATATTGTGATTATATAGCACCTAAGTCTTGTACACAAATAAAACTCATGAACATGGCTATTCCTCTTAGTTATACACATGTCTTACTTATGCAAGCCTCATATCTACTATAATTAGCCTTATATTGATGACACAAACATGAAATTTTATCCAAAATTCTTAAAATATACTTATCTTATACATGTAAAAGTTTTTAACCTATGCATACTCTCCTTCTCCCTTGACACTAACATTAAGGTCAGATAGTAGCATCGACATTACTTTCCTAACCTGACACAAGTTTATAGTGCCCTAAAGTCAATTAATTTACAAATAAGACATATTAAAATGGTTATCCTAAGTACTTTAATGTGATTTATCTCTTGAAAATATTAGTATAAATACAATATCAACCCCCATTCATTCCTAACCTAAAAATCAGACCAAAAAGAGCACTCAATAAGCACTCAAGTTACTAAAAGCTTTCTTATTCTAATTTTTTTGATATGAGTCAATAGAATAACCTAGATAAAATTCTAAATTAATAAAGGAGCAATCATAAGTTCATATTTTCTAGGTTACAAGCTAGGTCATTATTTTACTTGCTTTACACACATTGCATGATTAACACATAAGCCAACACATAGGGGAGAACTACATGAGTCTGAGGCCCTCTTATAGAGTATTGACTATGTAATAATTTAATTTTGAAATCAAAAACATTTAAATTTATCTCAACACCATGTGCCCATTAACCCATTTTTCACCAAGGTCACATTGAATATAAAATGTTAGGGTTTTGACATTTCACCAAGAGTGATAGTCCATGACTCAAATTTGAATGCACCAGAGTGAAGGTGAAGTAAAAATAAAAATCATATAAGTGGTTTCATCTTGTTTCAATGTATATTTCATACATGACACTAGTGTCAAGATTATACACTAGCATTGATGCAACTTTCCTAGGATGATACAAGTATCTAGAGAGCCAAAGTTACCAGATCTAGAATCTAATGATTAATCTAGTGTACACTTCCTACATGTAATAGATCCAATGTGTATTAGCATTAGAAATAACTAAGTACTTTATTTTATGTCATTTATATATCTATCATAGTTTCATTTTCCATTAGTAGACTATCTTAATTTTATAAATTCAACATATGATACATTTGAGTTTAGCACATTAATTGACATCTTGTAAATCTAATATTCACCCTTGTACCCTATCATTTCTATATCATTAACCATAAAAAAAAATATGATCCATATATAAATTAGGATTAAAAAATATGCCATAAATTTTGCATTCTGAAAAAAATATGATTTTTTTAAAGTGTCTATTTTTTGTGTTCTTCATATTAGTGCATGGTTGTTTGTAAAGTACCTTATTTTAAAACCAACAACTGATAAGGATTTTTTAAGACCATATATTTTAACCTAGAATTAGCTAGGTATTTTTTTTATCAGCCTCTTTTCCATTCTTCAACAGGCCATATCATTTTTGTTTGTAAATAATTTCTTTATTGTTTTTAAAAGTGTGTTTTTTTACATGCTAATCAACAACATGATCAATGATTTATTGAGTTACCTCATCATCCATAGTAAAAAACTAAAAATATTTTTATCTAATTCCCATGATCGATTCTACAATTCATCAAAATCAACCACTAAATTTATCTCACCATTCACATGTTTATTTTAATGTGAAGATCATACATGATGCAGAAGCATTAAGCTAGAAAACACTATTTTTTGAGTTTTTGTCAATAATAAGTAAAAGGTGATAAATTTTTATGTATATGTGTGTAAGGTACCTTATTAGTTCCATTTTTTTCTTAGAGTCAATTTAGAGTCATAAATGTGTGTTAGATGGCTTATAGGAGTTTTCCCTCCAAAACTAGGAATTTAAAAATTCAAATATTTGATAAGAATCTAGGAGGATCATATGCATGGTTTGAAGTGTTTAGGTGAAAAAGTTTGTTTATGAGGTCAATTCAAGTCATAATAAATTGGGTTTAATGTATTTCATGTACAGGGCCTAAATCAAGTCATATGAACTAGTGAAAATCCCTCTCGTATGTGGAAGTTATGGCAATTAAGTTGGTGTAACTACCAACAAAAACCTATGTTGAATTTTGGGATAAAAATTAATTGTTAGTAAGTTGAATGGTGTGGATAAGATATAGGGAGGATTTTATATCCAAGGAGAGGGAATCAAATTAGATAATGAGGAAAATGTTCAAAACCTCTCATCAAAGATGAACCTGTCCATTCGTGGACTGTATTATAAAGAAGGTTGATTCAATAAACAAAGATAAGATGATAATTATTTTTTTCATTTTAAAGCTATATGAATTATTCTTTGTATGTATACATGTTTTAAGTGAGCCTTAATTTTTATTTATGTATAGATTTCGTGTGTGTTTGCAAGTTTTAGAAGGACTATTGAACACAATCAAGAAAGAATGATTTGAACAATTGTTTGAGAATAAAGAAAAAACAAGCATTCATTGTGGTAAGTTGTGTGAAGGTTTCAAGGGACCCATGGGTATCTAATTAAAAAAATAAATATATTATAAAACTCAAGGAAAACAATTCTTGTTTTGAAACCCCTATTCATAGTGATGATAATCTAAGGTATGTAAGTAGTTACATATTCTTGAAACATACGTGTATCCATGTTTGATATGTATATGGTGAGGTATACTAGATTGATTATATAGTGTATGAAAAACATGTGGTTCTCAAGTTTTATAGGACTAAAACACTATTTAGAAATAATAGACCATGTTGGTATAAATAGACCTCTGTACATAGGTAAAAGAGACCCTATTGTAGGTTCAGTAACCTAGAGGGAAGGTGTGAGTGGAGGTAGTTGTTTAGATAAGAAATTGAAATTTTTATAGTGTAATAAACACCTAAAACAAACCTTTTTATATAATCTTGAAACTAACTAGTTATAAACAATTTCTTGAGTTAGCATACAGTCCTGCATTAGGACTTAAAACATTGAGTTTATGAGAAGAAAGATTTGATAGGATGGTATTATGATTTAATATGGAAAAAAGTATGAGTTTATCAGTTAAATAATTACCCTGGTGATATTTTTTTAGCTTTGAATGATCATAGGCTTGAGGACACTATACATAGTCTTGTCAAGAGCCTAATTTCCTGTAAATGATATGATATTGAGGATAAATAAGTTGAAAAATGTGTTTAATAAATATATAAATATGAAAATGATGAAAAAAATATATAAAATTTCATAGAACCTTGTAAAGTGGCATTAAACCAAACATATGGTTAAGTATGACCTCTACTGCCTTGCACAATCACATTTTGTGCATAGAATTCTATGTTTAGGTAAAACTGAAGCAAATGAAGGATAATAAATGTTTTACACCTATTTTTTAAGTTTCACAAGGATTAAAAAAACCTATTTAATTTAATTTTATCTCTTGATACTTTTTGTAACTCAATAAATAGAATTTAATATGCTCTCAGACTTATGTAGGCTAGAGAAACCCTAGATTAGGGTTTGGATGTTTTTTATAGTTTTAACCATAAAAAAAAGATGAAATTTTTAAATCTTGACCTATTAGACATATATAAATTGATTCAATTGTTTTTATCTTGAAATATTATGGTATTGTATGGATTTTAGAATGCTATCAAGAATTGAGGGTTAATTAGGCCTAATGGAAAGGAGGCTAATGAAACAAGTGACAACTAGGAGTCAAATATGATCATGAAAAATGAAAAACACCTAAAATAGGATATAGGGTATGTATAAATGGTCTCATATTTTTAATATAGTTCATGGCTTTTGTAAACCAAGGGAAAATCAGAAAAAAGGCTACAAGCCTTAAAGGGAAATTGTAAGCTAGAGGTATGACATTGAAGGAGAAGTTATGATTAAGAGATTATAAGAGGCCAAGATATATGTATTAAAAAAATTTAAGATCATTTAATCAATAATACTAATTCCTTAATAACCACACTAAGTTTTGGTCCTTGAGACCTAACAAGATTGGTTAAGAAGGAATTAGTATGAGAGTTGTGTCCAAAGAAGTTTGAAGGCTGAAAGGTGATAAGTTAAGATAATACTTGTGAAATCATAAGGGATTATAATGATAGTAGATAAAATTTATAATTCTTGAACAAACAAACAATGAATAGACATTATATATCCTAGTATGCAAGTTGCTAGAGACCAAAGGAGATGAGACCTTGAAGGACAAGTGAAGAATTGAATGTGAAATTTTGAAAGATTAGAGTTAGATAATGATTTTTTGTAGACTTATCCCCCATACGTATACATAATTTGGTATCATATCAAGGTTATTTTAATTTTAGTTTTGTTTTGAGTTCTTTGATTGTTTAATTGAAATTGACAATGCATTTTATGAGGAATGCTTGAGATGACACTTATAGGGTATTAAGGGAGAAGAAGGTTGTAGGTATAATCTATTGAGGTAATAATAGAAGAGTATAATATTTATAAATAAAATATATACATACCTAAATTCCTATGAGAAAGGATTAGAAGCTAGTCTAGGAACGAGTAGTGAAGGAGAAGTTGAAAAGAGGCATTGGAGCTCCAAGAAAGAAGAGAGAAGAAAGAAGACTCCAAAAGAGAGTAAAGATGATAAAAAGAGTTCCTAGATAGAGGAAAAAAGAAGAGGAAGCCCAATATAGGTCTAAGAGGTAATATTAATAATCTTGCTAAGAGGAAGGTCTAAATATGCCTAAAAAATGAAGTAAGACAAGATGGATATAGAAAGAGAAGTAGTAGACATAATAAGAGAATTAGGGTAAGCTATAGAGAGGATAGAGCTCATCGTAAAGCTCCTAAGAAAAAAATAAATATAATGGATTGGATGGAATATGAGAATAAGAGTGAAGTGGCTACTAAAGTCACTTGTGAAATAAAGAAGACACAAGTTGAGTGTCTTTAAGAATGAAAATAAGAAAGAAAAGATAGCCCAAAGAGGCATGAGGGGTGATATTTTTCCAAGTAATCAACAAGACAGAGAGATAGAGAAGAGATTAATCATTGAGGAGAAAAAAAATAAGATGGAAGTTCCAAGAAGATTAGAAGAGAGTGAAGAGAAGATGGAAAATGTCTATTCCAAGGACATTCAAAGAGACTATGTGGTCTCTCATTTTGTATGCTAATATTATTTCAAGTTTTGTGTATGTAGGTATGAAGACAAGTGTAGTGAAGTCCAAGATTGAGGCCTCAAATTTGGTGAAGGATGGGCCAAATACATTACCCATCAAATATAAAGAAGATGACAAAAGGAAATAACTTATTATAGAAGATAAGATGATGGATATTGAAGACATTTTACATGATAAAATTGAAGAGAATGAGAAATATTATGATGCATTGTCAAGTATTGTAGCTAAAAAAAAGTAGATGGTTCCAAAATAGGACATGAAGGTCACCCATAAAGACATGAAGGAACATATAATATTACAACCACCACCTTTGGAGGTAAATGAAAGTCTAAGCATTGATTTTGATTGTATATATGAAGAAGAAAAATCTAATATGCAGATTGGGAGAAAGAATGACAAATTTCATCCCTTAAAAATAGAACAAGGGAATGGATATGTGTATCCTAAATGGATTAAACAAATATTTAATGATAATAAAGATGAGAACCTCAAACCAAAGGTCAAACAAGGCAAAAGCATAGGTATAAAACAGACACAAATATGGAAGCAAATAAAAAATGGCAAAGAACACCAAGTTGGAAAGATAGATAACCAAAGCATGAGGCATGAAGGTGTTGAAAATAGAAAAAAGTGGCAGCCAAATATGGTAAGAGGAAGCAAGTGGGTTTCAAAAATAATGTAAATATCATAATAGGATCATATTTCAAGTGTACTCCAAGCAAGGATGAAGATTGAAGAAGATGACAAGCCCACACAACAAATAAAAGACATAGTGCAAGCAAATAAAACCACAGAAATGAAGGTACATCAAGAAGATGAGTGCATAAAATATGAGTCTTCTCCAATTTTATTTTTAAGTGTTGTATATGATGATATATGTGAATTTGATTCCAATGATGAAGATCTATTGTATATGGAAACCATTGCCTTGATGAATGAGTGTGTAGCAAGGCAAGATGAGAATGAAACACCTCAAAGAGTGATTTAGAAGCATGGTATGAAGCATGTGGAATTTGAAGTGACTCTCAAAAATGATGGAGTCTAAGCATAATATAAATATTAATTTTCCCAATAGGATTAAAATCAATGTGTACCAAGATTTGATGAGGATTTTGAAGAAATGGATGCACTTAAGTTGCAAGAAGAGTTGAAGATGTTGGAGGAGATATTCAGTCCATCCAAGGGGATGAAATAATGTGAATTATAGTAGGTAAAAGTTAAGGATGAACTCAAATAAAACTCAAAATAGGATCAACAAAGTGAAGCATAAAGAGTTGTGAAAAAAAGGCCACTAGCAAACAAGCAAATGGAGTATGCACAAGAAAACAAGGTGACTTATTCCATGGGTCAAGCTAAATCTGAGTTTAAATTTGTTAATAATGGATATTTATGGTCAAATATTGGTAAAATAATGTTGTAATATGATGAGGATGAAAATAATAAGTTTCTCTTGCATAGTGAGCAAGATGATAGGAAAAGGCATCACGATGTGAAGAAGTTTTAAGAAGAGACAGAAAGAGAGAGTAAATATGACCAAATTACAAAGGTTGACATGAAAAATAAGCCATTATATCCTAAGGGAGAATATTATAGCATGGTAGAATAATAAAAACCACCAAAGAAGCAAGCAATAAGAGAAAACAATGAAGGAACAAGCCATGAAACAAGCATGAGGAAGGGGAATAAGACCTATATGGTTGAAGCTGAGTATGATGAAGCTCAAAGTAACTTAGAAAAGATTTAATATGTATAAAATAAGGAGCTACCATAGGTGTAACACCTCATATAGATAGAATATGTATGGATAAAAAGGCTAAACAAGGCTAAAAATATGAAGTACAAGCATTTAGCAAAGAAAAAGGAACAAGAAAGGATGAACATCAATCAAGTAAGCATTAAGGACTCTCAAATAAAAAATTAGAATACAATAAAGAAAGTTAGTGGTTCAAGTTTTATCCCTCCTAGGGAGTATGATGCAGGAGCATCAAGCTAGAAAACACTATTTTTTGAGTTTTTGTTAATAATAAGTCAAAGGTGGTAAAATTTTGAATTATATGTGTGTAAGGGACCTTATTAGGTCCATTTGTTGATTTAGAGTCCATTTAGAGTCATAAATGTGTGTTATATATCTTCTAAGAGTTTTCCCTCTAAAACTAAGAATTTGAAAATTCAAATATTTGATAAGAATCTAGGAGGATCATATGCATGTTTTGAAGTGTTTAGGGGAACAAGTTTGTTCAGGATGTCCATTCAAGTCATAAAAAATGTTTTTTAATTCATTTCATGTATAGGGCCTAAATCAAGTCATATGAACTAGTGAAAATCCCTCTTGTACATGAAAGTTAGTTATGGAAATTAAGTTGGTGAGAAAAAGAAATTGGTAGTAATTTTAATGGTGTGGAGAAGATAGAGAGAGGAGGTGATATCCAAGGAGAGGGAGGCAAAGAAGAGAATGAGTAAAATGTAAAAAACCTCTCATGAAAGATGAACTAGTCCATTTGTGGATTGTATTGTAAAGAAGGTTGATTCAATAAACAAATATAAATTGATCATTGTGTTGTTCGTTTTCAATATATAATAATGGTTCTTTTTATGTATATAGGCTATTATAAGTAAGCCTTAAAGGTTATGTATGTACAAATTCTATGTGTGTCTATAGGTTTTATAAGGACTGTTGAACACAATCAAGAAATAATGATTCAAACAATTGTTTGAGAATAAATAAATAACAATAATTAATTTTGGTAAGTTGTGTGAAGGTCTCAAAGGACCCCTAGGTATCTAAGTAAGAAAATCAAGATGTTGGAAAACTCAAAGAAAGCAATTCTTATTTTAAAACCCCCATTCATAATGATGATAATCTAAGGTATGCAAGTAGTTAGATGTTCTTGAAACATAAGTGTAGCCATGTTTGATATGGAGATGGTGAGGTCTAATAGATTTATTATATAGTGGATGACAAACATGTGGTGCTTAGGTTGTATAGGACTAAAAGACTATTTAGAAAGAACAGGCCCTGTTGGTATAAACAAACCTCTATACATAGGTATAAGAGACCCTATTGTAGGTTCAACGCCCTAGAGATAGTATGAAGAATGGAAGGTATGAGTCAAGGTATTTAGTTATAAAATAAAATAAATTTTTTATAGTGGAATATACACCTAAAACAAACCTTATTGTATAATATTAAAATTGACTAGTTACAAACAATTTCCTGAGTTAGCACACAGTCCTACATTGAGACTTAAAAAGTTGAGTTTATGGGGAGAAAGCTTTGATAGGTTGGTATGGTGATGGAATATGGACACAAGGATGATATTATCAATTAAATAATTACTGTGGTGAGATTTTTTTAGCCTTGAATGATCACAGGCCTAAGGACACTGTACACAGTCTTGTCAAGAGCCTAGTTTCTTACAAATTATATGATATTAAGGATAAATAAGTTGAAAAAGGTGTATAATACATATAAAAATATGAAAATGATCAAAATAGACCTATGGAAAGTCTTAAAACCTTGTAAAGTGGCATTGAACCAAACATATGATTAACTATGACCTCTACTACCTTGCATAGTCACATTTTGTGCCCAAAATTCTATGTTTGAGTTTAACTAGAGCAAATGAAGTCTTGTTTTATTATTTTCAAAATAACGGGGTTTTATTCCTAGTTAAATAAACAAGTCTAAGAAAAGTAAATCAATAAACAATATGTAGGAATTAAGCTACTAATTTATGTAAATAGATTTGTATTTTTGCCTTTTCTAAATATAGTAATGAATAAGAGAAATCTAACTTAGCTTATTATGAATGATCTAGGCTGAGATAGGGTCTGATATTAGAGGATCAGGACTAAGAAACTATCAAAAACTAGATCACGAGGTTAATTTATAAATTGGATAGGAGCACTGAAAGTGGGACACCCTACTTTCTGGTGTTGTAGTCCTTTTCTAATGTTGTTGTCTAGGTGGTCTGAGCTTTCTAGGTTCTATTTAGCAGGCTTGTGTTATGATATTAGTGAAATATCAAAGCTTGGAAGACTATGGAGATCATTGTGAATCTATTTTAAATATTCAAATACCTAGGAGCTCTTTGTTCTTGAACTTGAATGAAAACTTGGAAAAGATAGAGAAGGGGTTAGTGTGTACAAGATATGTTGGATGCACTTCACACCCCATGTGTGGGAACGCTACCTACATACCTACAACTCTGAGGAGAGATCAAGCTAATATAGTTCTCTCATTGAAGTACTTGGTGTAATTTATGTATGATAAATACAAATAGATACAAAACTAGATGTACTTTAGATGGCTAGGGACTGGTGCAAAGGTTTGAATAAGCTTGAAATGGTCTTGAAAGGTTGTATGCAGAGAATAGGGAAGAGTGCTTGAGTGTACTTGCTTGTATTCTTTATTATTTCTATAAATGAGTTTCAAAAATTCTAAATGTACTTTAAATGGCCTTTTAGAGGGAAATTAATGATCATGGGTTAAATAAATTTGTGTTAGGCTGACAATAAGAAGGATAAGGATCTAAAAGAATTTGATCGTTAGGACCAATTTTACACTTGGACAACAGTCCTAAAATTAGGACACTTTGGGTTTCAATGCTCCTGTCCAAGTTGGGAATTATTATCTAGAGGGAATGAGACCTAGGGGTATGAATCTAGGCCTGAAAGAGCTGCTTAGGTATATAAGGGTTAAGTTTGAAAGGATGTGGATGACTGAGAAGCAATGAAAGAATAACCTATAAGGGTTGTGTAAGTAAGTAGGAAGACCTATGGATTGGGTGTCATTATCCATGCTTAAGTCATCCAATTTTTCATTTTATATGACTACATTTCCTACCCCCCCCCTTTATTATAGTGATGCAATGAATCAAAATACTAGGATAAAAGAAAGTAAAAAGCATACCTGAACTTACTTGTAAGGGAGAAGCTCATGAAGCTATGTGATGCTATATGTCTATAAAGATAACACATGGTGAAGTGTGAATCTAAAATTTAAAACATAAAATTAGATCAATTATTACTAGATATACTATATCTAAAATAAAGATGTACAAAATCTAAGTAAGAGGAAGAAAAAGGAATGAATACACCTCACTAGGTACATCAACCAATACAAAACCTATTGTGATGTTAGATTGATGTTGGATGATGTTGGGTATGTGTTGAATCAAGATTTATATCATGAATGTAGATGCATACTCAATTCCTTAAAAGTTGGCTCAAGAATGCAAAATTTTTCATTTTGGCTCCATCATCACCAACTAAGTGAAGTTAACGAATCATGTGTGTTAGTCAATATCTAGATTGTGTGTCTAATCACTCTGAATAGGTGTCTCAAGAATACAAAGGTTATCCCTTTGGCTCCATCATTGCCCCATGAAATGAAGCTATGAAGTGATACCTATATAGAATAAATGTTATATGAGATGGCTTATGGATCCCATGGATGTTCTAGAAATCTAACAATGTGGCATGGATAGACTAAATATATGCTAGAAACTAGGCCACTCTTGGCCATTTTGAAAGATGAAGGTTAGGATTGTATGAAAGCCACTCTAAAACTAATATACTAGGCTTTTATCAAATCCAACTTAAGAACTCAGGTACTTGAAAATTTAAACTTTTATGAAATTTCAACTTGAAAGTGATGCAAACCTCCTGCAGATGGAGTAAGGCATGTAACTATTAATAATGCCTAGATAATAATTTAAACTCAAAAATAAAAGACAATTGTGCCATGCACATTGCCCCCAATCATTAGTGTTTGGAACATGGATTCTGATTTGGAAGTTATGTCAACTACCTAATCTGAAATTTAAAGTGAGAAACATCATGCCACTCATGATAACCTCCTATATCTATATTATTTGAGAAAACTGTACTAAATTTCTAATTCTAGCTAATCTCGATATGCAAAAATTATATCTAAACTGACCTTTTTGCATATTTATAGAAAACCTAAGTGTTTTTTTCCTATATAGGAGCACCAAAATGAGAACACCCCTGCATTTGGTGATACTATCCATTTTTGGCACTATTATCCTATGCTAAAATTGGTTGTTGATCTAGAACTGTCACTATTTTTTTGCTCTATTTTGACTGGTTTGACTTCTAGATACTAAACTAGGTGATCTAAATGTTGCTATTTTGACTATTAGGAGTTTTTATCTCTATTAAAAAACCCTTATTTATTTCCCCCTCTTCTACGGGTAGGAATGATGAACCTATAATGACTACCCTAAGAAAAAGAGTCCTGCAAGTGTGTTAAGCTATATAGATATATGATATAATAGTGATATTTGACAAGATTTTGTAGATATAGAAGTGTTTGTAGTGATATATTGTTAGATCAACATGGGTATGCCTAGATAGATATAACAATGTAAAAGCATGTGAAAATTACTAAATTGGAACTAGAAATGGTATATATTAGTTGTTAGTTGGAGGGATCAAGCATGATGTCTATCATGGCATCCAAGAAAGTAAGGAAAATGCATGATATGGATCATGGCATTGAAAATGTTGAGAAGAAAACAAGCAATCAAGAAAATAAGAAAGAATAAAAAATCATATAGGGATGGCCAAGGGTCCATTTAATAAGGGACATGGGCACATGTCACTCAAACTAGAAATCAAGCATAGAAGACATGTTCAAATGGAACATACACATACAAGTGAAATAAGTAAAGTTGGCATAGGGGCCATAATAATATGGAAGAGTACAAGAAAAGAACATTGATAAATGTCCTAAGGCACACACATGAATAGAAGCAAAGGATATTGGTAAAATGTCTTAAGGCACAAACAAGAGACAAATAGGAACTAGAAATTCAATCACACAAACTATGCTAAGTAAGAGGAGGAAGCATGTAATGAATAGAAAGGTAAAATCACATCTAACTAATCAAAGAAAATGTGAAAGTATGAAAAACATGTGTAGTAAAAGACTAGGTATATACTAAGAAATACATAAGTACTAGATATTAATGAAATGTCGATATAGTAATATGTGTAATCTAGAAAATAATGTACATCAGCATGATAACTCAAAGTGTGTAGTGTAGGAATGACATAACATGGATGGTGTAGTCATTTATAATATGCCCATAGTGGGTGGGTATATCTGTGTGTTTCTTGAATTTAGAAGTATAAATTCCCCTCTATGGGTAGATTGAAGTAATCAAGTAGTTGGATGTCACTGCACACCCTCAAAAAAGATCAAGTGAAGAATGGTAATGTAGAAAAATTGACATAAAATAGCTTGAAACAAAAACTGTAAGTCCTATCATGATGGTAGTGATGAAAATCATGGATGAATCATACAATCAAAACATTTTTGGTATTTTTGACATAGTTGAATGTTTTTGTATTTTTATTTTTATGTATTGTTTTTGTATTTTGATATAAGCTATGTATAGGTAAAATTGGGAAGAAATGATACTAACTGATGAGTCTCAAATGAGACTCCCTATCATGGTGTCTTGTATCAAACAAATGAGCCATGCATGATCATGAGGCATGATTAAATGTTTGAGATTATGAAGCTAAAATTTGTGTATGTTTTAACTACTATTAAATCTCTAAAGTGAAAACCAAATGTGGGGTCCCCTTATAACTCTAAGAATTGGATGACATTGTAGGGATCTTAGGGACCCATCTAGAAGTAGAAGAAGCTCTTTAAACAGGTGTTCTCTATGTAGCTACATGAGACCTTAATGTTACTACTCTAGGTGTGAACACTATAGCTGGAAGCTATCTAGAATCTTGAAACCATGGAGGTGTGTGAACCTTCTATACTGGTGATGGATACCACAACTATGGTTGGATCTGAAGTAGAAGTGGAACTAAAACTAGAGGAGAAACTAAAATAGGTGGAATAATTAGAGATGGTGTTTGTAAGCTAGTAGATGGATCTAAAGTCGAGAGTGGTGACTCTAAATAACTCTAACTATAATAATCTGATTTATATGAATAAATTTCATGCATCTATGAATTGTAGAGGGTACTATCCTGAGTTTTTGAATCCATGGTCAGCTAAGTAATATGTCAAAAACTCTTGCACTAGGAACTATAGTGAATGGTGTTGCTAAATATGTAGGTCTATCCTATAGTGGAAGGACTATCTCACCCAATGAACTCTATAATGAGCTATAAAGGGTACTATCATGAGTTATTGAATCCATGGTCAACCAAGTAATATGTCAAAAAATCTTGCACTAGGAACTATAGTGAATGGTGTTGCTAAATATGTAGGACTAACCTATAGTGGAAGGACTATCTCACCCAATGAACTCTGTATATGCCCACTGAAATCAATGATAATTGTGTTTGTCAGAGTGATATCCTAATTTGAGTAACCCAAATACTATATTAGTGTCAAGGTGCACATGTTAAGGCTAAAACCATTGTCAATAAGCACACTATGAATAGGTTGATTATGAATATGTGCTCTAATAAAAAGTGCATTATAACCTATAGTATCCTCCATAATATCTTGATCTAAAAAATATATTAAAGGTTTAGTTATAACTCTAGACTCATACACACCTATCATACCTCTCAAATGATGTGCCTCAACTGAAGGTGCATGTTATGTAGTTAGTGGAGGATGTGCATGGTATGTATGGTGAACACCTAAGGTGTCTTTTTTTCCTATTTAAAATGTTGTGGAAATGGATCTAAGAATATTTTCAAGGCTTTATATTGTGTTAGATTTGCCTTTAAAGCCTTAATTAAAGTACCCAGATCAATTAGATTGTTATCTATCAAGTCTTTTATCTTACGTCTCAAATTGATGCATCTATTTATTGTGTGGCCTAGTGCCCTGTGAAAATCACAAAATGCATGTTAATCATATCCCCATGGAAGAGGCTTATCTAGGTCAGATTCCTAGATAGGAAGGAGAGTGATGATGTTACATTCATATAACTACTATAAAACCTTGGCTGGAGAAATTGGTAGATTGGTGAATGCACGATGGGGAGGTGTTGATAAAATCACACACTGAGGGGGATCTAAAGCCGCATTGACTATTGGTTGATTTTGATTCTTATTGTCATTAATTTTGACTTTGTATGGGACTTTGATAGTAATCTTTTTTGTTGTGTCTGAGATACTTGAGAACTTAAGTTTTCCCATTAAAATTAGCTTGAATTATCTTTCCTTGAGTGTATGACATAATTCAGTGAAGGAAGAGAATATTTTAAACATAATAGATTCATGTAATGCTGGTAGAAGGCTCTATTTAAAGATTTCCTATAACTCTTGATCAGCCATGGGGCTAGTTAGCTTAGCTAGAATAGTCTTGTATTTAAGAACATAATCTATGAGGGGATCATTTGACCTTTGTTTATGTTGAGTAATTTGTGCATAAAAAACCTTATCACCAATGTTGATACTGAAGTGTGCTAAGAACATGTCAGCTAAAAGATTGAATGCATGAACTGATTGATTTAGTAAACTATAGAACCATTGTAATGTATAATCCTTTAGACTCCTTAGAAATAGCTTGGTAAGTAGCCAATCATTGGGTACATAGTCCAAACATGCTACATGAAATGCTCTCAAGTGTGTCTCTAGATCACCTTTTCCAGCATAAAGAGTAAGCTTGGGTTGAACAAAACCTTATGGTAAGGGTGTAGAAGCAATATGATGTACTAATGGTGTATGTAGTAAATCAAAACAATATAATGTTTAAATAGGTCTAGTGGTACCTTGCTAAATATGTTGGACCTTGGATTGAAGAGATCTAATCTCTTACACAAGGGCTACCACATCAGGATATAAGGATGTACTAGCTATAGTTGGTGGCATAGAAGAAGGTTAGGCTAATATAGGGGGTTATTGAGACATAGGCATTGCCCCCATAGTGTCATTCTCAACTAGTTTCTCTATTGTGTGAGAATATTTCCCATTGGTCACTTTTTTTGGTTCTTCTTATAGAATTCTAAGCATGTCATCTTACATATCTAGATATTAAGTTAAGAGTTCTTGAAGTTTTCTTTTATCAATTTCATCATGACTAGTATATTGAGCCATTGGTAAAGTAGGGAAACAATTTGAAATGTGTTTTAATGTTTTACAATAAGTTTTAATAGGAAATGTAAGGTGATACCTCAAGAATTTTTAATAAGTTTTAAAATAGTGAATTGGAATTTGAGCAAAAAGGATATTGAGTTGCCAAACATGTAAGGTGATACCTCAAGAAGCAAATAGGTGCTAGTATATGAAACTAAGGATTTTTTGAAATAATTTATGCAAAATAATATGTTTTTTTTAAATTTAAAATTGATATTTTAATTTTGATATGCAACTAAAAATTTAGAAAATGATTTGAAAAGTACTAGAAAGTAACTGAGAGTTTAGTTGATGCAACTAAGGTTTTTTGAATGAATTTTTAAAATTAGTATGATAATTTTTAAAATTTTGATATGAATTTATATAAAATTTGTAGAATTTTTATTACAAAATTTAGGAAAAATAAATAAAAAATCTAAAATTAGCAATATATTTTTCCTAGTGTTTGTATGTAAAAAGAACTTAGTATGTGCAAACTAGGGTTTTAAAAAAATATGTGATATTTTTGCAATTAAATTGTAGATTTTTTATTTTTAAATGTAGGAAAAATCAATAAATTTTGGAAATAAATCATAATTAATTATCCATAGGGTTTATGGGGTTTTTGTTGCAAATTCAAAGCAAGTCAGGTTCACCAAATGTTCTATTGTTTTCAAAATAATGGCATTTTATTCCTAGTTAAACAAATAGATCTAAACAAAGAAAATCAATAAATAATATGTAGAATTAAACTAATAATTTTTGTAAATAGATTCATATTTTTTAATTTTCTAAATATATTAATAAATAAGATAAATCTAACTTAATTTATTTTAAATGATCTGGGCTGAGACAGGGTCTGATACTGGAGCAGGACTAGGAAAGTGTTAGAAACTAGACCTTGAGGTTTATTTATGGATTTGTTAAGAGAATTAAAAGTGGAAAAAACCTAATATTCAGTGCTATAGTCCTTTTTTGGTGCTATTTTCTAGGTATCTTGAGCTTTCTAGGTTTTATTTGATATGCCTGTGTTACCCTATTAGTGAAATATCAAAGCTTGGAAGCCTGCAGAGCTCATTGTGTATCTATTTTACCTCTCCAAAGCTTTAAGATATCTTTATGATTAAACTTGAATGAGAACTTTGTAAAATATACAGAATTGGTTAGTGTGTAAAGGATACACTAGATGCACTTCACACCCTGTGTGTGGGCACACTGCCTACATACCAATACTCTAAGGAGGGATTAAGCTAATGTAGTTCTCCCATTGAAGTGCTTGGTGTAATTTGTGTATGATAAAGGCAAATAGATAAAAAATTGGATGTAATTTAGATGGATAGGGACTAGTGCAAAGGTTTGAATAAGCTTGAAATGGTCTTGGAAAGTTATGCAGAGAATAGGGAAGAGTGCTTGAGTGTACTTGCTTGTATTCTTTCTTCTTTTCTATAAATGAGTGTCAACCCTTCTAAATGGACTTTAAATGGCATTTTATAGGGAAATTAATGATCATGGGTTAAATTAATTTGTGTTAGGATGAGAAGGAAAATGATAAGGATCTGAAATAATCTAACCATTAAGACCAATTTTGCACTTGGACAACAACGCCAAAATCAAGACACCCTAGGTTTGAAGGCTTCTATCCAAGTTGGGCACTTTTGTCTAGAGGGATTGAGACCTAAGGGGATGGATCTGGGCTTGAAATATCTTCTTAGGTATATAAGGGTTAAGTTTGTAAGGCCATGGATGATTAGGAATTAGTGAAATAAAATCCTAGAAGGGTTGTGTAAGCAAGTAGGAAGACCTATGAATTGGGTGTCATTAACCATGATTAAGAAATCTAATTTATCATTTTATATGACTACAAGGTTAATAAATGTTCCTCACCTATTTGGGAAGTTTCATAGGGATAAAAAGGATCTATTTAAGGTAATTTGGTCTCTTGAGACTTTATATAACTCAATAAATAGAATTTAATGTACTCTCAAACCTGTGCAGACCAGAGAAACCCTACATTAGGGTTTGGTTGTTTTTGAGAGTTTTAACCATAAAAAATGTTAAATTTTATAATATTGATCTCCTAGACATATTTAAATTGATTCAAGTGGTTTTGTTTTGAAATATTATGGTCTTGTATGGATTTTAGAACTATGTCAAGAATTGAGGGTTAATTAGGCCTAATGGAAAGGAGACTAATGAAGAAAGTGATAGCTAGGCATATAATCTAATCATAAAATATGACACACACCTAAAGGAGGATAGAGGGTAGCTATAAATGGTCTCATATTTTCAAGATATTTTATGGATTTAGTAAACCAAGGGAAAATTTAAAAAGGCTACAAGCCTTAAGGGGATATTGTAAGCTAGAGGTGTGCCATTGAAGGAGAACTTGTGATTGAGGGATTAGAATAGGTTAAGATAGATGTGTTAAGAACATTTAAGATCATCTAATAAAAAATACTAAGTATTTAATACCCACACTAAGTTTTTTTCCTTAAAACCTAACAAGATTGGCTAAGAAGGAACTAGTATGTGAGTTGTGTCTAAAGAAGTTTGAAGGGTGAAAGGTGATAAGTTGAGATAATACTTGTGAAATCACAAGGGAGTCTAATGTAGTAGATAAAGGTTACAAGTCTTGAATAAAAAAATAATGAATAGACATTATATATCCTAGTATGCAAGCTGGTAGGGACCAAGGGAGATAAGACCTTGAAGGACAAGTGAAGCATTAAATGTAAACTTTTGCAAGATTAGATTCAGATAATGATGTTTGGTAAACTTCTCCCCCATACCTCTACATTAATACATGTAATTATTATTGAATAATTTGAACCCTAGTCAAATTAGGTCACCCTTAGGTATTCCAAACTTGTTATAGGTTCTCTTAGGTTGAAATGGTTACTAGTGAGGTCATTTAATGTGTCTTTAGCCTTGATCATATTTGTTATTAGTCCTTAGTGTCATTTTATATCATATAAGGTCACTTTTGAGTCATTAAATGAGATTTTTTGGTTTCCATAATAATAAAAGTGTGTCCAAGTATACTCTAACATCTTACATGTTAGAACATGTCAGGGAAACCATTTTAAGACTAATAAATTATAGGTACAACATTGAAAACAAGATGAACAAGCAATTTCATGTGGTTTTAGGTAGTTATACGACCTATACAATAGTTTAGGAATGTGTGGATAATTCAAAAGTGTCTCTTGGGATTAGAATAGTCCAATTCCATGCTTGGGTATCTTTGATAGAATTAAAAATGGTAGATACCATTCTATCTTTCCCATCGCTCTACTGTACAAGATGAAAAGGTCAACTGATCTCCACATGGTATAGACAAAACGAGGTGAGTTGGATCAAATAATTTTGAGGGATGATATTAATCTCTTTTTAATTCAAATTCATCATTAGATTTCCATGTTTGGTGGCTTGAGCTCCATGAACCATTGCTAAGAAGGTTTTCTCCTCTTTTTTACCTGCACATCCCCATGGCCTTCAGTTTTCTCCTTCATTTGGATTGATCTTTGAAAACTGAGTATTGTACATGATTTTAGAGAGTGTGAATACCTTTATGATGTTATTATTAGTCTATTTTGCATTTATGGTATGAATAAAATAGGCATAAGCATTTCATTTTGATAATATAAGAGTCTTGTTAGTCTATAAACATGTTTCATCAGTAGCAAAATTTCTCCCTCCTATAGTGTTTTCATATCAAAGATGATATGTTTGTTCAATCCCTCATTTCATATGAATTAGTTACTCCTTTCAATGTTGAGTTAAAAAATCCATCTCTTGGTGAAGTGAAAAGTCTAAGGAATGCACACAGTCAATTTTCCCTGTGACTATCACCTATAGTCAAGTGAAGATAATCCCCTGATTAGTCATATTGATGCAACAAAGAGATTTCAAGGATTGTGAAGATATTATAAAATTATAAATAATGAGATTGATCCCCTTCAAATATTTAGGATATTGGTTATGATAACCAATTCAACACATACAGTTCAAAGAACATCTTCACATATAGGTGTCTCCAACAGGGGTCTGAGTGCAATCCATAAAGGTCTGAGAGAGTTGAAATGAAGGTGTTAGAACTTGTATGAAACCTTCATTGAGGTATATGAGCATTGATAAGTCCATTGTGATAATGGTGAAGTCATAAGATGGTAGAAATACTTGAGTCCATGATCATAGGTTGATAAAGTTGTATTTGAGACACTTTACCTTAACTTCCCTGAATCACATTTTGCTCATATTTTTGGTCTTTTCATGGTGAAATATCTTGAGGTCTGGATAAATCTAGTAGTTTCCATATTTTAGCTCAAGCATAGGGGAAAGGTCTTGACATAATAATACGGTTTGTTTATCAAGAAAGGATGATGGTGGAATGGTTCCTAACTTATACATTTTTGACCTGAAAGACTAAGTAAATACTATGGTAAGATGACCATAAGTAACAACTTGTAGTGACATATTGTAGTGAGTGAGACTATGGCCTCAAAGCATGATATGAGATCACATGAGTGGAATATGTCCTAATGAAACATAATTAATGCATATATGAGCACATATATGAGTTTTCAACTTTTATCTAATGCACATCTACAGGTAACATAGTCTGATTGAGTGGATAGACTAGCTCATGCTAGGGGAAAAGGCAGTTTGAATGTTGAGAAAATACATAAGACAAGATTTAAGTTCAAAAAATCATGAAATGATCTTAGTGTCTTTAATAATATCTCAGGGCACAAACACAATGATCAAAGACACCTACATGATTCTTGTTTGCCTATGATAAAACACCTATAGTCTGGTTGTAGTCTATAGACTAGCCTAGTCAAGTGAGATATGTGAGATTAGAAGAGTGATAGAGTTTTAAGATGGAGAAAATGATAAGACCACTCTCATAATGGTAAGGTCAACTTCATATGTTCTTGGAGGAAGGAAAATAGATAAAGGACAAGTCCTAACTTGTCACTTAGCCTAAGTTTCTAAACCCTGCAAATAGTCAAGTCATATAAGCCCATCTTGAAGAGATTTGGAGTGTTGAGAACCCAACATGAGTGATCTAACCATGGAATTTTTCACAAAAGGTCATCAATACCTATTATAACCTTCCATGGTTTCATTTTTCCCTAGTAAACATGGGATATACCCTCTATTTTATCTCAAATAGAGGGCACTCTTAGATAATTAAATTTGTAGGCATTGGCATATGAATGATGAATGGATGAAGAGAATAATTTTAAATGGTAATCAAGTTTTTTCCATAGTTTAATTAAAGATGAATAGGGGTAATAAATACTTTTTAGTCTTGAGAAAACATTGATAGGTGGTCTTAGGCCATGAAACATAGTTAGGCCTATTAGGCCTAGAACTAGGTCTAAGCCATAATGAGGCTAAACTTCACTTATAAGACCATATGAAACCTAAAATACATTTTATGACATTAAATAGAAAGTAAAATATTTTTTTGAACCATAATTTTGTAGAAAACTACTTAGAGGGGTAACTTTTTGCCTAAAACCATGATAGGGGTACCCAAAATGCACTCAAAAGCTCGATAGGCCATTTTCAAACACTCATACATGTATGGGCACATTGCATGGTACCACATGGAGATATGGGTAGTTTATTAGGGTTTTACACTTGGTTTTCATGGATTTTTTTCAAAGATTGAGTGTTAGGATTTTATGAACTATCACTAAGAAACAAAACCTTATAAAACCCTCCTAAAATCCTATCTAGAACCCAATGGAGATGAAATAGATGGATATGCACTTGAAAGTGGTAAAGTGTCCTAAAAATTGTTTTTTCTCCTTCCCACTCAAATTAGTCTGTACCCTACTTGTACAGACAAGCTAAATTCAAGGTTTTTATAAGTTTTTGATTGTTTTTCAGGTAAAGAGGAGTTTTGATGGATGAAAATTATTAAAGGAGGTCTTTAGGGACTTTTAATAATTCCATATGCTCACCTCTGCCCCAATTAAACTCAAAAGTACATATTTTACATAATTCATTTTAGGCAGTATTAGATAGACAATGAAAAGAGTAAGTGACTGCCTAGTGAGAAGATGAGAAGTTTGTTTTTAGATCTTTTAAGGGCTAATTCATGGATTAAAAGGCATAAAAACCTTTAATAGGTGTCCTAACACATATTTCAAAGATTTTTTTGAGAAACTAAAGGTCAATTTGATGACAAATATGAAGATTAAAAGACCAATGAATCACTACAGATGGTGAGTAAAAGTGTCATGAAGAAGGCGAGTGGTTAGTGATGCATATGATGAATTTCAAACCTTGTTTCCAACCCCCCTAAGATAGTGCATATGTTTCAAGTCCCCCTAGTATATTTTTGAGTATTAAAGAGATTCATCATCATGAAGATAGTTTCAACAAGGTAGTTAAAAGGGCTCTATGCTAGTTTGAGGAGCTTTCATGCTTCAGATGGACACTTGTCCAAGAATACCTTATTGGTTTGTTATACACTTCATTATTATGCAATTTAATTATTCCTTAACAATTGACACTTGTTATTGTTACCCTTGAGCTCCACTTATTCTCTTTCTCTTCTCACATACTCTATAAATGCAAGCCATTTTGGATTTGCAATTAAATGCACACCTAGTATGGTGAAGCTCTGTTGGTTTGATATTATATTTTTCATTTGAAATAAATATTCAAAATATGGTTTTGAGTTCACAAACTTTATTTTATAAGTGTGTGAAGTGGTGTATAGTGAAAGTTAAAGTGATTATTATCTATCCTTGTTTTCTCTAAACTCTTCCATGTTTAATGCAAGTAGTTTCCACTGTAATACATCACATGAAGTGTATTCAAGTGAATTTATCTATATTTAAGTGTAATTAGTAGCCTTATTGTTTGAAATATGATCTCTATTTCACTCACCTTGATTATTTCAGTGCATATCATCTCCATGTTCGAAATACTAATGTTATAACAATTCATGATTTTGAGGCTAGTGTTGTGAGTCATGTTTCTTAGTGAAATTGTATGGTAGTCTAGTGGAGATATTTATGGTGTATCACCTCATTATATTAGTTTATTTCTATGTTAATTCTATCCTTTTTAATCCAAGCAAGAAAGCAGTGTAGGTGATAATCAAGAAAAGATAAATCTAAGGAGCTAGCCCGTAAACCTATAGGTTTACCTCTGCTATAGGAAACCCATATGCCTAAAGGTAATCCAATATTTCCCAAATATTAGAGTAGGCTTAAACAACCATCTCTAGAGTGAAATATTTGGTGACAACAATAAAATTCATGGATATATATTTTGAACTATTTCATATCTATCATACATGTAAGAGTTATTGGGTGTTAATGAGTGTAACTATTGCATATCTTTGATATATCTACTAAATTTTCAATCTTATCATGTTTTGATGAATTCATTTATAATTTCAAGAGGAGAATAGTCTTGTATGAAAATAAAATTTATATTAATATGTGATAGTAAATCCAAATGTGTATATATTAGTGTTCTAAAAAATGTGATAGAAAGCAACCACTTACATTTCATCTTTGAAAAACCTAAATATAAATTTATAAGTTTTATAATGGATCCTTCTTGAAGTTCATCTGATGCAACATAAGCATGATTTTTTTTTGATAAAAGGTTTTCTTGGAAGTGAAATCCATCAAAGTGGAGAATATGATGTTGTAAATTGGTACTCAAAAGTGAATGAATAGGAAAATTTTCTAATTAATATTCAAACAAAGGGCTTCATTTAAATGTGTCTTTTGAGCAAGCAATGATTTTTTTTAATTAAATTTTCAAATATTTTGTCAAAATACATTCTTTAAATGCAAACACTTGAAAGAAAATAAACATAATTCATGAAAAAAAATCTAAAAATTAGAAATTAAATATTAAAAAAAACCAATTATTTAAAATGGAATTTTGAAATGGTTCCCTTTAAGGAAATGTAAATTCACTTCCATATATATTCAATACCTACCACATCACATTTAAAGTTCACACTTTATAATGTTCCATTATATATTTTTAAATTAATAAAAGACATACATACTAAGAAAGTAAACTTATTACCGATGAGATGTGGGTGAGTTGGTAAAGTGACTTGATTGTTTTAAGGACCACCTAGGATCAAATATCAGTATGTTATTTAAGGTCAAATTTTGTCATTCATTAGTATTCTTGAGCTAGTTGTGGCTAATAATTGGTATTCTCAAGTTGGTTGTGGCCATTATTAGTATTATTGGGCCAGTTGTGGCCATTCATTGGTATTATTGCATCAATTATGGTTGTTCATTGGTATTCTCATGATGGTTATGGCCATTGTTGGTAAATATAGTACATGTGATAGATTATCACTTGGGGGTATGGGCCCTTGATTGTGTCCTAGACTAGTTAGAGCTCCAATCAAAAGTAAATACCTATCTATAAAGAGAAATAAATTAAACTTGTTTATTTTGTATTCTTTTATTATTCATTGTAGTTCTTAAGACCTGGATTATAGATTTTGTAAACAAGGGTAGATTCCCTTTTTACAAACTCCTCTTTGCCCTTAATTAAAAAAATAAATTATACAAAGTCTTGAGGAATTTCTCTTTTATAGATCTAGGAAATTTTTGTGCAATATCAAGGTAATCTTTCATTGCCTTTAAATTTGAGATTGTAATTCCCATTTTTTTTCAATTCATATGCAAGATCATAATTTTTTGCATAGTTGGTACTATCATATACAAGGATGAAACCTTTTGAGTCTAGCCCAACAATATGAAGTATGGATAGGTAAATGACACTATTTTATAAAAAACTTATCTAAGATTTCAACATATATTTCATCTCTAAATTTGTAGGGTTAAGAATTCTACAATGTAAAATAGCAAAGTGTAACCTATTGAAATTTTCTTCTCTCTTGAAATGTGGTGCTTTCAATGTTATGTTTTCAAGTGGATTTTTTTCCTTGCATGTGTTTTCATGCCTTCCTATAGTGGAGGCACAATAAAAAACATATAATAATTAAGTATAGTTACTTTGCATTTTTTAAAAATTAACTTTCAATTATTCTAAATAAATGAATTACAATTATATTGAATACATGAATATTATTAGGCCATTTCTTATCGATAATTATTTATATATGTACAATAATTAATCATGGCACTTATTGAAATAAACATATTTAATAGATTTAATCTCCTTGTTAGGAAACTTTAAAATCCTTGTCTCACAGCATACTACCATCCAACTTGGGATGTATTTGTGAGGTTTATATTTGGAAGTAAATCCATCCACACAAACCAATTACTAGCTCCAAAGAAAGGGTGTGTGCCAAAATTTTGAGTTAGAGATATAGTGTCATACATTTCTCATGTATGATCATATCGACATCACAAATATGTAAAATAATAATAAGAAATTATAAACATTAAATAATATTAAATAATATCTTAATTTATAAAGTATGACCATATCACAACTTTTTTAAAAACATAGGATTTTTTTAAAATATGAAATTATAAATAAAAACTAACTTAAAAGGTGTATAAAACTTGAAATAAAAAATAATTAATTTTTATTACAGATAGTATAAAATGGAATTTTAAGCCATGGAATTATTCTATACTTACAAATGTATATAGTGTTATAACATAAGCACAATTTAACTTTTGAAACAATGATACATTATTAATCAATCGATAAAATACAATCATAATAAATAATAATAATAATAATAATAATAATAATAATAATAATAATAATAATAATAATAATAATAATAATAATAATAATAATAATAATAACACCAAGAAATATCATTGAATTTGATAGAAAATACATAAACCTTATGACTTCTATCAACTAACTGATCAATCTACATTTAGATATTACAAATAAAAATTTAATCTCTTCAACAATTCACTTAGAAAAATATATATTTTATTGTGCTAAATAAATGTTTAAAAATATAATCCTATTTAAAATAAATGCATTTAAAGTTAATAACACTTTTTTTGAAAAATATAAATTGTTGAATAAATATTAATCCCAAAAGTATATAAAATTTAACATTAAATAATTGAAATTAATATCTCAATAATAATAATAATAATAATAATAATAATAATAATAATAATAATAATAATAATAATTACTACTTTAACTTTTAGGAAAAACATGTTCCCACTCTCCCATTTTCCTCAAACTATGTGGCAAGGTTTTGTCATAGTATTTATCTTTACCTTATTTTATCTCTTATGTTCTTTTATTTCACAATTTTTATTTTATTCCATCCTAGCATAAGGTCAATGCCATTCATGAAACATTAAATTTTTTTTGATAAAAGTAAAAAATGGTTTTAAAAAAGCTCCATAAACTTTTACATAACCACTAAGATATTAAAATAGAGCTTAAAACACAAAACTAACATAAACGAGGCCCAAAAATAATAGGCCACACAATTACAAAGAAACAGTCAGTGAAACAACAACACCAAGAAAAGGACAAAAAAATACACTTCATGTTTTAAATTTTTTTTTTTTTAATTAAGCTTTGAAAATAGTATCTTGGAGTTTCCATATTTTGTAGTTCATCTTCCAAACTCACACAATATTCAATTTGAACATCATCTACTAAAAATGATTGTTTATGGTAACTAGTTTCTCATTCTTTAGAGGTCACCTTAGCTGACCCTCTTTAGAAAGAGGGCCTTTTGTTGATTTGAATGGAATACTGGTAACCTTTCTTCCTTCTTATGTACTAGTTTTTCAATAACATCACTAAAAATATTCTCAATGTTTATATATTCTTTATTGAATTTATCTTTTAGATCTTTGTTGATGCATTAATTTTGTAAATTCCTCTTCAAGTGACATGTTTTCTCACATCCATAATAATGCATGTTGATATTCTCATTGTCTATCAGTTGATTAAAAATACCCTCTTTCGACTAAAGAGTTAAACTTATCAGACTTGGGACTGTAACATTCATCAAGAACCCTAATATGGATTTACTAATTTCATCTTTATGTCTGAGAATATATTTTATTTACTCATCCATGTATAGGTATTGACCTATGGCATCCCCTATTTTTGTGAAAAACAACTCCCTAAAACTTAATAGGGAAAATAGAAAGATTGACCCACATAGGGATGATGCCTGTGTTTTTAGTATGTGTGTTAAAACCTATTATCCAAGGTTTTATGAATACCCCTTTGACCCATGAAATAAATATATATAATTTTCAAAACATGGTTTCTAAGTTTTTAACAAGAAAAAGATAGTACATAAAAAATACTAGGAAAGAAAATGATTTGGAGATTATTAGGATGAATCATTTTGATTTTGTTTCTTACCTCCTTCATGTTAGGACTTATTCCTCCAACCTTGTAGATGATTACAGAGTCCTCAAAATCATATATATCTAGCTTTGAATCATCATATTTAATTATGATTGTGATTGTTGTAGTTCTAGTGGACTTATTCTTGACGACTTTAAGATCAACCTCCTTACCAACTAGTTCACCCTCAAGCCTAGATGTTATTAGATCAACCATGTTTTTTATTGAATCTTCATGGAAAATACAATATAGAATGGAACTAGATTAGTTTTCCTCTACAATAAATATCCATTCAAAATAGAATATTTGTGCACTATGTTTAGGTTACCATTTGCCATCTTCTCTTTTCCTTCCCTTTATCTTAAGGCTCAAGAGTCAATAACATTAAAAGCCTCATTTTCTATGTTGTGTTCTCTTATGTTCATCCTGAGTCTATCATTTAATCACCATAAGTCCCAATAAATTTCAATCTCTAATATAAATTTTCCATCTGTCACCCCAAATCTTCCAATCTATCACTCTAGTTTTTCTATTCCCTTTCTCTAGTATTCCCACCCATCACCAAATTCAAAAGTTCCTTCCTTTCTTGAGAGATCCACATTTCTCTCTAGTTTCTCAATATATTTATAAATTTTTTAATTATTATTTTTTATTTTTAAATTTAAAATCATTTACAAATATTTGTAAATAATCATTATTCCTTCTAAGTTAAGGGTCATGACCATGCAATGGCCCTGAATTATTTCT
The DNA here is from genome assembly GCA_037957365.1 of Torreya grandis. NCBI lineage: Eukaryota > Viridiplantae > Streptophyta > Pinopsida > Cupressales > Taxaceae > Torreya > Torreya grandis. The sequence goes on from JARHVA010009515.1 coordinate 254,360, forward strand.
TGCACTAAGGACTCTAAGTGTCTTTAGTATAAAGTGAAAAATAATGAGTATCAAATAAAAAAATGATAAAAAAATAGCATCAAGTGGTTCCCATCTTATAAAAACATCAAACTAATACTTAAAACATGTTAACACTATGAAGTGCATACAAATAAAAAATAAAAATAAAATATATATGCAGTGAGCACAAAGTGTTAATAATATCTTATCCTTCTTCCTCCAAAATTTCTAAGGACTCAAAGTAATTCCATCATGAAAAAAAATTATTGTGAACTTGAATGCACAAGATTGTGTTCATAATTTCTCTCATTCTTAAAATCATAAGTAGAATCATTCCAATATTTATGATCAAACTAATCATTCTTCAAATAAAGCCACACTCATAGTGGGAAATAATGGATGGTGATAACAAAGATATTCATAACATGGATCTCATATAAAATAATTACACAATAAATATAAAGTGGATCAATATCTCTCTTATACCCATGTTATTACAAATACATGTACAATGAATCAACATCTGCTTGTTAGTTTCATTTGCTACCATGCCTAGCCATGCCCATCAAACATTATTACTTGAAAAACAAGCATCAAAAGTACCTAAATAGAAAAAATGAAATATAAAATATTTTAACTATATAAATAACTAAAATCAAACAACTATAATAAATTAATCGTTAAATCTAAGTCACTAAATATTATTAAATGCAAGTAACTTATAATACATGTACAACCTAGTTATGAAACATCAAGTCTAACACATAAAAACATCAAGCAGTTCTTATTACAATGGTGTTTGAAACACATTATTAAATTTACTAGAACTAGGATATGATATCCACACCCCCTTAAAGGAGGAATTACTCTAATCCCTACAAAAAAAAGTGAGGATAGTTATGTCAAAATATATTTTCATCTTCCTAAGTGGAACTTCACTCACTTATTTGATCCCATTGAACCAAAACTTGTTGAATGTCTTGGTTTTGAATATTATTATTATGATTGGACATGATCATAATAAAAATCATTTGAATTGTCTCCTTGTCTACTTCTTGGATATTTTTCTAATAAAAAATATGAAATAGATCAAATACATATTTTCACAATAAATTAAAATGAAACACATTATGAATTCTAGATATAGAATGAGGAAGAGTTAGATCATAATAAATGAGGCTGAACTTTTCCATAATGTCAAGGGGACCAACAAATATTGGATCTAGTTTTGAGCCTTGAATGTATATTTTATGAGGTTTAACTCTTAAAAAAATTATTTCCCATAGCCAAAATTCCATAGGAATTCTTTTCAAGTCTGCACACCCTTTGTGCCTATTATATGTAGCCTTCAACCTTTGAAAAATAAGATCCATTTGAATACATAATCATGCAAGTTTTTATGTCCTATAACAATTCTATATCCCAAACATTCCCAGCCAAGGTGAGTTTAGAATTTACATGCATATAATAATTCAAAAGGTTTTATCTTTATACTAGAATGATAAGTGTTAATGTAATAAAACTCAACTAAGTTAAGATAATCTTCCCACTCATTTTGTTGATCCATTACATACATTCACATCATATTTTAAACCTTTTAATTCAACAATATGTTTCTGGGTGGTATGTAGAACTAAAATTCAAATATATTCTGAAGCCAATAGTCAAGGTTTTCCAAAACCTTGAAGTGAATAGTTTATCTCGATCATAGTTGATAACCTCAAGAACTTTGTGAATGTAAACTATTTCCTTAAAAAATATCTTAGAAAAATTAGTGGCATTATCATTAATATTTCCTTTATTAAATTGTATAACCTTTATGAACTTATTAATCACCACTAAGATAGTATCATACCATCCTTGAGACTTAGGTTATAAAAATATGAAATACATAAAAATTACATACCCTTTATCTTTTGGTGTATAATGAGGATAGAGAAAACCACTTGGATGATGATACTCAGTATTAAATTTATGGCATTATAAGAATTATTATACAAAATAAACCACATACTTTTTTAATTTAAGAAAAAAATATAATCTTTTGAGTTCATTTGTCATTTTTATGATACCTAAGTGAAAAAAATGAGTTAAAATATGCACTTCTTTCAACACTTACTCTCCAAAATTAGGAACATACATTTTTACTTAATGAATCCTAAAATCATCTGATTTCAATGAATAATAATAATAAGTTTTTTACACATGATTTTTTTCTAATTATTCACAAATAAAATTGTAGAAACCATGATCTAATTATTGTTACAACACATGAAAAATGTAGCATGATAAGTGCATCTAATAAGTGAATCAAAAACATGCTTTTCCTTACCTTTGACATATGAAATGTCCATATCATAATTTTTGATGATTTCTATGCATATTCATTGCATTTAATTTATATCATCTTGTAAATATAGGTGCTTAAATCTATGGTGATTTGATATCACTTTTAAGTGTTTCTCAAACATAAAATGCTTCCATTGCTTAAGTGCATGGACCATTATTACTAGTTCCATGTCTGAATTTGTTAATTATTTTCATGTACTTTTATTTTTTTAAACTCATAAGCAACCAATCTATCATCTTGGTTCAAAATACCATCAAGCCCAATATCGATTAATTAGACCAGATTTCAGTGTTACCATTAAGATATGGTATAATGAGTATAGGTTTAGAATTTTATAACTCCTTCAAAATTTGAAAATATTCCTCACACTAAGGTCACTAAATATATTTATTTCCTTTGTGTTTCAAGGAATTAATTGGATTATCCACTTTATAAAAATTCTCAATAAACATGTGGCATTAACTAGCCAATCTCATGAAGCCTCACACTCCATGAATATTTATAAGAGTAGGCCACTCATTGATAAATTTTATCTTAGTAGGATAAAAATAAATACCCTATTTTAAAATCATATTCCCTTGGTAATAAATCTTATTTTTATAAAATGAGCATTAAGAAAGCTTACCATAGATCTTGTGTTGTCTTATCCTTTGCAAGACTAAGCACAAATGTTTTTCGTGCAGATCTTCATTCTTGGAGTATACCAAAATATCATTCATCTAAAAATAACACCATAAAATAATCCAATAAATCTATAAATATATTTTTTATTAACTTCATAAATGTTTTTGGTGCATAATTAGGCCAAAGTGCATGACATTGGACTCATAGTGGCTATATCGAGTTCTAGAGGTAGTTTTATGCACATATTCTTTATGGATTTAGAGTTGATGGTACCCAAATATAGGATAAATATTAGATAAAACTATATCATTTCTCATCTGATCAAAGCAATCATCAATTCTGGGTAAAATATACTTGTTTTTTATTATGACATTATTCAACATCCTATAGCCAATGCAAAGTGTTAGTGTTTGATCCTTATTATTTACGAAGACATTAAGAACACCACAATGTGAAATTATTGGTCTATTCAATCATTTACTCAAGAGATATTGAAATTTAAACTTGATCTCTTACACATCTACCACATTCATCCTATAAGGTGCTTTGGATGCAAGTGCAAATCCATAATATCGATTGAAAATTAAAACTCCCTTATAGTTGGTAAGTGTAGAATTTATTCATGAAATATATCCTTAAATTATCTCAAGATCACAAAGTCTCTTAATGAAAGATAATTATTTTTATAAATATATTTCATTAGAAAAATATAGATCTTTCATCTTTTACAGACTTATTTCTTCAACTGCAAGGCTGATAAGATCTTATAGGAAACTAATTTCAAGATACCCTATATTTTTACCAGGTTTTCAAAATAATAAAGGAATTTTACCTTCTTTACAAATACATAAAATATGGCTTGATGTTTTGTATTTAATCCATGCCAATACTCAGGTCATAAGCCCCAAAGGTGCCAAAAATATATTCAACTTGATCTTAAAAACACCTACATCAAGTTTAGTTTACTCCATACATTTAAAAAGTGGAATTATCTTACCAATGCTAAAATCTACCTTCCATTCTTATTTTATTTTTTTGGATGTAACTTTACATCTACTATAAATATAAGGAGAAATGAAACTATTTATTTCTCTAAAATCTATTAAAACATCTAAGGAAAAACTATAAATTCTACCTTGGGTTTTAATCATGATAGATTGAAGATATGCATTCTAATTATCAATTATTGCATACAATATGTGGTTGGTAGGTTGATTTATTTATAGATTGAGGCAAATGATTTTTTAGTGATTATCACCACATTCATAGCATTATACTAGTCCTTATAGAGGTAAAAGTATTGAGTTAACATTTATTGCAATATAGCAATGATTAATTTGAGGCTGATTTATGTTTACATTATCATGCCTTGAGAAATTATGATGTTTTGAACCTCTATTATGTTTCTAAAATCTACAAGATTTTTTTTTTCTTTTGCTATAGCTATTTTTCTAGTTTTTCCTATTGAAATTCTTTCCAAAAAGAGAGATAGAGGGTTTAGACTTAAATTATAGTCTATTGTTTCTTAATTCCTATCTAGAATTTAGGTGATACTTCTATTTTTCCTCATCCAAATGTGTGGTTTCAATTATGTCAACAAGAATGCAGGGATTACTCATGTTCACATCATGTATCAAGACTTCAAGTATGTCCATGTTAATTTTAGTGATTCTCCTTTCCTCATCATGCATACAATTAACTTACCACATAATCCTAAGAAACTTTTTCTCATATTATTTAACCCTTTATTTAATTAAGGGTTAGGAAGGAATAGGCTATTCAAAAGTGAGATAACCTATTCCTACAACTAGACCAATTAAATAATTTAATTTATGATATTCAATTTTAGTGATGAATCATGAAAATACTAAATATAGAAAGTATAATGCCAAACATTATTTTGATTGAAAAATCATGAAGAAGAAATAATACTTATCTTATGCAATGATGCCTAAACATATATGAGATGTATAGGTGTGGAAAAACATTGTTTGATATTCAATAACTAGTTGTTAGATTTTGAAAATATTATTTTTGGCTACCTAAACACTTACATTCCCCTATGGACACTTACATCAATGCAATTGTCTAAATTCAAAATAAAGATGTGACCTTATGGGTCTTTTAATATTTTATGTCTCCTTTCATCTTATGTATCTAGATCTCACACACATTATAGATGAATATTTTTAGCTCACACCTGAGCTCTCCACCTTAGGTTAGGTTACCTTGTTAAAAAATAAGTTAATGTGTTCACGGTGTCAAGATGACCTCAAATAACCCTTTATCAATGAGCACTACCTACATAGACAATACTCCAAGAAGGGACTCATACTTATGTAGTTCTCCCCTTTGTGTGGGAATGTATGTGCACAAGGGTGCAATATATTCTATGAAGATGAATGTAGAGATATAAATTTGTAACTTGGAAAATATGGCTCAAGGGTTTTTTTTTTAGTGCTTCAGACCTGTAGTATCAATACTCATATGATTGATATGAAAATAGGGATTAATAGGGCATAATATCTAGTTGTGTAATTGATTTATTGAGATTGAGTAGGTAATTTCTAGGTGAATAATGAGTAGGATTTTTATGTGTATTTATATTAGCTCTTTTGAAATAATCCTCATAGAAGGGTTGATGAAATTATTAGGCTAATATATACACTTCAAAAGTTTTGCAATTTTGATTGTTTTTAGGCTAATGACACTTATGTCAGATCATGGATAATAGCATTGATGTTATTTTCCTACCCTAAATACAACTGTCCAAGATGGAAAAAAGTTTTTAAGGTTTCAAAAATCATAGTGAAGGATATATATTATATTTTAAGCATTTTATGGTTACATGTGATCTATATAATCAAAAAAATCATGGTTGGACTAAGAAATAAATAAATATACCCATTAAGGTGACAATTGTGAATCTTTTGGCTATGAGGAAGGTTAAGCTAAAGGGGAGAGCCTTGATATATATTTTTCAAGTGTATAAGACTAGTTTAACATATAAACCTAGATTTAATCATCTACACCCCTACTTAATATAGTATTGTATAAGGATGAAATTATAAGGTCAAAGGAAAGAAAATGTATTGTGGTGTGTATAACACACTTATCTTTGTTTGATCCCACTTGAATTATTTTATGTGAATGATCTAAAACCAAGAGCATGTTACAGGTGTAATTAGTTCATATAATCTAAAATTAAATAAGTTTAAGATACTTGAAAGAAAGAGAGTAAGGAATGAGTACACCTATGTGTGGATGCATCTATGTTTCCCCTTGGTAGTTTATCTTGATAGAGATGCTTCTTAGATAAATCATTGGAAAGATGTTCAAAAGTGAACCTTAGAGATGTGAAGATGGGAATTGGATTGTGATCATACCCATAATTCTTTATAAGAATGAATTGTGTCAAGTCCATTGAGAGCACAAAATCTCAATCGTACAACTCAAGTATAACCAATCTAGATAATCTAGATAATTCAACCAATCTCACTTAAATAAAATTGTGTAACCATATCAACCCACAATAATATAATCATAGTTCCAAGTCCATCAAGGGAATAAAATATTGATCATACTAATAAAAAATTTCAAGCTATTGTAGCGGATAAAATCTCAAGTGGTGCATCTTGGTAAGGTTGGTACAAAAATGTATGCATAATTTGAAACTATATCTATAATTTTATGCAAGTACATATTAAATATGTCTTAATATGAATTATATATCAAAATGTAACATATAATCTATAACATGCCTATGATATGTATGATAAATCTAAAAATATTTGTCTTAAATCTATGCCCAATACATAGAAGTTTGTCCCAAATGTATATCTGAATCATGTAAAGTAAATCAAATTTTACTAATTTTGTATATATGTGGAGTAATGTTTTTTATGAAATACCCCCACTAATATTCTTCCCTTTTGAGGTGAGATAATTTAAAAAGTTATAATCACTTTATCAAAAAAGGATAAGACAACTATGATGTATCTATGTGAATCATGTGGCAAAAGAAGCATATAGTAATGTCATGTTAAAGAAGATGTATTAATGAATCTCACAATATGCATACATAATAATACCTAATATGCATGATGTGGATCATGGAAACATATAGTGGATAAAAATATCAGAAAACAATCAAGCACATATGCAAGAATACTCAGTAGTCATAGAAAGAGGGGTCCAAAGAAACCACAAATAAGGGACATGTTCAAAGTCACACACTCAAGTGGAAGACATGTGCATATGTCTACACACTAAATAAATAAGAAAAATTAAGGGACTTGTGGACAAAAAATAAATGAACATGTTCAAATGTTTCATAAGTAATAAAAAGAAGAAAACAAGAAGCACATTCAAGTAAGCTAATGTAAACAAATGAAGTAAAGAGATATATGTAACTAGCATAAACATGTCATACTAGTATCTACATACATGTGTTAGTATAATTTCAAGTATAATAGCATATCAGATACATTGTGTAAGATAGAAACATGAGTATAGGCATGTGAAAGATATATAAGCTCTATAAGATAATGGAAAATGATCATAAAATAATATATTATGTGTTAATGATGATCACATAGAATCAAGATGCCCCCAACATAGTATATCATGCTTAGAGGAAAGGTCTAACATATATATGTTTAAGATATCATGAGTCTAATGTATGATTGTATCACCCTCAAGTACCCATGAAACATATGTGTGTATAGAAATGATATATTATCTACTAACATAAATAATCAACATATGCAAAAGCTATAAATCATGTGAAATGTTATTTTGAATTTATTTTAATGTGTTTATATTTTTGGAGTATATAATTTTTTTTAAATTATATATATATATATATATATATATATATATATATATATATATATATATATATATATATATATATATATATATATATATATATGTTTTAAAATTTTGGTTTATTTTTAGATAGAGATTAATATCCAATTATTCCATATATGTTATGATATTAGGGTGATATTTAATCTAAATATTGTATAATAAACTATTCATGTTGCCAAAGATCATGTATATGTGCCAAATCTAAATGTGTAGAATTTGTGATGCTCTGTGTATGCATCATAAAACTCTATGGTTATGATTTAGTAATAAAAGGTGTATGGGTTTGTGGAACCCACTATTTTTTGCTCTATAATTTCTTTGATGTAATAGTTGGTCTTGTTACCCATTTGAAACATGGTGTTTTGATGTACATAAATGGCTAGGTCATGGAAGTGTGAATGAAGATATTGAAGAGTCCATTGTAGATATTTGATGTAAACTCCTCTCAAGTATGGGTAACCTAAGAAAGGGGATTTCCTATTTCTTACCACTTCACACATTATTAACCCTAGTAGGTTGTATAATCAACTATCATGGAATAAAATTTTCTTGTTGTAAAGGATGTTCATATGGAATCCTAGAAACTATAATTACATTATTGACATGAATATACTTATGATAACCATACACTAGGAAGGTACTTCAAGTATATTATGTATTTAAAGACACCCTAATAAAATATCAAAGACTCCCATTTCTAGTATAATCAAAAAGTTAGAGATCATATGTGTTAGACCAACTTAAGAGGTAAATCAATTACACCAAACAATTGTTGTAGTTTCCCATTGAATGATTTTTTCATTTTAGTTGAAGGGAATAAATCATCATGTGTGTATCCCAAATATGTGAGAAATTTCATGGTATACACATTCTCACTTGCACCATTTTAAATCATAATGTTATGTATGGGATGATGATCAATTTATTCCCTAATAAATAAGGAATAAATATCTAAATCATCATCCATAATCTTGTTTTCATCAAATCAAATAGAAGGTATTGGAACCCTATGAGGTATATTACATATAAATGTACCAATTCCCATATAATGAGTGTTCAAAATGTGTTGTAGGAGGATTTGCATGATATGCCATTTTCACTTACGAAGTTGTCTTAGAATGATATTGTAATGGATTGTTAAATATATTTTGGTTTTGATCATCATTTGGTTGTGATCATAAATATATGGGATAATCCTCAAAGGTAAGTTTATCACTATCAATAGGTTCATGTATCTTATGCTTTAATTTATAGCATATGTTTGTAGAATGCCCCACACATTTGTGGTAATAAGAATAGGCATTGACATCATATCATTTTGGTAAATTTAGACTCATATCAACCATTATAAGAGGAGGGAGAGATATGAGATGACACTCTACCAAATTCATAAGTATATGAAATCATGTAAATTTTATCTTAAGTGAATTATATAAGAAAAGCCTATTAGGTTATTGAGACACAATATTAACTATTGTAGTTGTGTCCTTTTTAGCCTCAGTAGGTTTTACCTTGTAATTTAGTTTTATATGAAAATTTTTAGTGGATGTATTTGGTGTGTTAGCTACATACTTAATCTTGTTTAATGTAATAAGTTTAATTTCTCTATCATGAAAAATATGGCATAAGTCATCAAATGATTTGAATTTCTTGAAAATAATAGACTCATGTAAGGGAGCAAGCAAACTTTGATTAAATATATCTTGAATTCATTTATCCTCTATTGGATTTATCATTTTGGCTAAATCATCTTATATATCAAGACATATTTATTATTTGGTTCATTGGTTCCTTTGTGCATATGGCATCTTTTCAGTAATGTTGATTGAAAAATGTGCTAAATTTTGATTAATTGGGGTTTTGAATGCTTATTGATTGTAATGGTATATCATATAACCATCTCAAAGCATAGTCCTTTAAGCTTGTTGGAAATTATTTGGTCAAAAAAATTTCATTATAAACATAATCAATGGATGTTGAATAAAAGGATCAAATATGTTGATCAAGATCACCCTTGTCATCATAAAGTGTGAATTTGGGTGCAACAAAACCAATTGTCAAAGGGTATAAAGATATCCCAAGTGTAAGAGGGTTATGAAATACATCTTTTGAATCAATATAATTATATGATTTCATATAATTTTTATCAATGTTTGTAATCATATCTTTCAAAAGTTTTATAGTTTTTACAACATCTTGAACATTTTGATCACTAAGTTTTGAAGTTTGAGAAGTAACCAAAGGGGATGCAAATGTTTGTGTTGAAATATGAATTGAAAATAATAACTGAGTTGAAGTACTAATGGTTCTCATGGAATATGAATAAATAATCAGACCATATAAGGGTTCATTATGATATGTATAGGTATTATCCTTAGCATGTTTACCAATTTCATCTCTTATAACATACAAAATACATTAATTAACACTCGATTTGCATTCAAATGAGTGATTAATGTTTCTTTTTCTTCCATTTCAAAATGACATTTGTGATTAATTTTTTTTTTGTATTATAAATTAAGACAAATATGTGAATAAGTGAATAAAATTAGAACTAAAAATAATCTCAATAGTTTGAAACCCTAGGAGGCTAGAAACCCTAAAATAACTAGGTTTGCAAAAGAAGACTCAGAGGTCAAGTTCACCAAAATATTAACCCTTTTTGGAATTAAGATTTAGGAAGGAATAATATATTCAAGAGTGAGGCAACCTATTTCTAAAATTAGATGAATTAAGTAATTTAATTTATGATATTCAATTTTAGTGTTGAATTATGAAAATACTAACTATAGAAAGTACAATGCCAAAAAATATTTTTATTACACAATCATGAAGACTAAAAAATACTTAAATTATGAAATTATGTGTAAATATATTTAATAAATACAAGTGTGGAAATAGGAAATATGATGTTCAGTAACTAGTCATCAAAATATGGAAATATTATTTTTGGCTACTTAGACACTTGCATCGACCTATGGACACTTTATCGATGCTATTATTTGAATCTTGATGAAAATATCATATAAAAAATGCTAAATAAATCAAGATGCAACCACCTAAGTATTTATGGGTTTGTTTTCTCCTTTCATTTGATGTATCTAGATCTCACACACAGGTTGGAGATGATTATTTGTAGCTCAAACCCTAACTCTCCACCATAGGATAGGTTACCTTACCAAAAAATGGGTTAATGGGATCATTATGGCAAGACAAGATCCATTTGTTAATGAGAATTGTTTACATATCCAATACTCTAAGGAGGGTCACACACTTATGTATTTATCCCCTATGTTTTGTAATTTGTGTGCATAGTAGTGTAATATACTATATGAAAATACATGTAGTGATCTAGATTTGTAAATTGACAAATATGCTTCAAGTGTTATATTTTTAGTGATTCAAATATGTAGTACAACTACTTATATGATTGATTTACAAATATGGATGAATAGGGTATAATAGGTTAGTTGTGTAATTAATTAATTGAGATTGAATAAGTGATTACTTGGTAAATATTAGGTGAATAATGTGTATGATTTTTATTTGTATTTATACTAGATAGTTTGAAATGATCCTCAAATAAGGGTTTATTACAATCTTATGCCAACCCTTACAATTTTTAATATTTGAAATTTTTCATTTTTTTAGGGTAAGGACACTTGAGTTAGATCAAAGACATTAGCATTGAAACTATTTTCCTACCCTAAATGTAACTATCTAGGATGGAAGAAAGTTGTTAAGTTTCTATAACTTATAGTGAAGGATATAGATCATATTTTAAGCATTTTATGGCTATAGGTGATCTAGATAATCAAAATAATCATGTTTGGACTACTAAATAATTAAATATACCTAGTGAGCTAGGAAATGTGGGTTTTTTGGCTTTAAAGAAGGTCAAACTGAAGGGGAGAGCCTTGAGATATATTTTTCAAGTGTACAAGACTATTTTAACATATAAATCCAAATTTAAATATCTACACATATTTAGTTACAATCATATTATTTTGTTTCAATAATTAGAACTCAATAATATTCTACTCTTTTTGGTTAGATTTCAAGTACATATTTTTAAATTATCTCTCACATGTCTCCCAAGTGATGGTCAGAGGTTTAAACCCCATTGAGATCATAAATATGATTTCACCATAATTTTACATCACCTACCAACTAATAAGCTCAAATACAAACTTTAAACTTAGTGCTCATGTTATGCAGGGTGAAATATTTATGCAATTTTACCATCCATGCTTAAATAACATCATTATATTATTCTCTATCATATGAGGAGGTCAAAGTTTCTTGAGATACTTGATAAAGGGATCAATAGATGAGTATTTTGGAATCTCATCCTCCACTTTTATATGATTAGTTTCTAGTCAGTTTGTGTTAAGACCTTCCAAATTTGTCATCTAGTTATATTGAGCATCTATCCTTTCTTGAATGTTGGTGAGCACCCCAAGAATACCTACCCAAAATTTTCCATTCTCCACTATTATATTAGCATTAGAATTGACCTTATATTCAATCAAAATTGCATTACCATTGCCATCAATGAGAGGTGGTTCATCCATTCACATGTTCCTATAGTTTCATATTCAGAATATATTATCTTTGGAAGGGTTATTTTCACTATAACCTTTTTAATTTTGTGCTCTCACCATCCTGAGATGCACAATCCAAAATTAGGTAAAATAATTTCAATAGAGATCCCTAGGGTAAGAAATTGTGCTTTATTACCACTATCATATCCTCAAAAACATAAGCCACTAATTATTTGAATAATCAAGGACTCTAAGGCTTACACAAAACAAATAAATTTATAATAGTGTGTTTAATAAAATAAAAAATAACTTATTGGCACTAAAAAATTACATAACATTAGTCAACATGCTAGCTAACAAGTTGCAATAAGCAACAAGCACAAACATCACAAAACTTGACTAGGTCCACATATACAAAGAACTTGTGTGATGTCATTATAGGGTTTCAAGGTGTCACAACCCAATTTGAAACTTTTTTGAAACTGTATTTTATTATATATTGACATGGTTTTTACCCAACATATATATGTTGGTTGTCTATGTGATCATAACACGGATTAGATTAGATACATGATTGTTAGTTTATTACATAATTATTTTGAAATGACTGTGATACATTGTTAGGTTTTAATTATTTATTTTAATTGATTATTATTCAATTATCCCCATTATATATTTTTGGATAGATATTATTGATGTCTACAAGATTTCCCATGAGCAAGTCTTGGTAGACAGGATATGGCTGGTAGGATGGTGTATGTGGTAATTGATTATAATTCAAAAATGAGAACTAAAAACATGAGATTTGATTATTATCGATTCATTTGATTAATTTTTATGTTATAATTTTAGTTCTTTGTTTGGTGGGTTTCCTTTATATAGAACCAATTTTGATTTAAAAAATCCATAATGGTAGGAATGAACTCAATTTATTATTATGGGATCAATATGCAAGCATATGGAGACTATTGAAAGTGTTGTGTTCATTTCATATTATCACTTGTCTTCTTATAAGTATTTGTTTTTTACTCTATTTCTAAGCTTCATATACTTTTGCGTATGATGGTATTTTGGTTATTCTTAGGTCTTGAGGTCATTAATTAATTTTTTATCCATTGGTCGCTTGGACCTTAGTCTTATGAATTACATTATTGATCATTATGTTTATTTATGGATTGGGAATTAACCCATGTAAGGCATGATAATGATGTTATGGATTAACATAGGGTTGTGTGAATATTTAGTTTTTATTATTGAGAGTTTTTTTGTTTTTGTGGTTATTTGGAGAACTTTTTGAACATGGTGATTAGGGAAAAAAACCTAACTACCACCACAAAACTTTTGGGAGCTTATCCACCATTGATTTTTCCTCCAAGATTGAACAACTCAATAGGAAAGGTTATGGTGGTGAAATTGATGGAGATTATACCATTTTGTACTTGAATAATGTGGAGCTGGGGGAAGTGTTTTTTTTTACCACCATTATATTTTTCTATAGCTTGAGGCAATTTGGTGAGAAGTGGTAGTTATTCATGGTGATTATGGAACTCATCTTGGCACAAGAGAGGGAACACAACCTATGGAAAAGAAACATGATGTGAAGGAATCAAGGGGAAAAAAGGGCTCTCTTTTGTGAAAAGGTAAGTTAAAAAAAACATTGTCTATAATCCTCTAAAAAAAGTAAGTTATGTACTTAGTTTTGTTGAATATTTTATTGAATCATTACGATTAGTGTTGAAGGTGTATGATAATGAAATTTTGTGTGATTAAATTTTATTTTACATGCCTTTTTGGGTTAATAAAGTTGGTTATAATACTAGGTCACACCCAAGATTGTTGTTGATTCTTTTATTTTTTGCGGTTTTTGGTTTCTTGAGTATTTTGGTTGAAAGTTGAGTGAATATATGTTTATGACTAGAATGTGGGTTGAGTAATCATATAAAAGGTCATTCTTATCATTAACATGTATTATTTGGTCAGTGTTGGGTTATGTTGTTTATCTTCAAGTCTTTTCTTATTGGTTTATTGGAACTTAGAAGCTAGCCACTACCATGTGAGCTAGACTCCACCATCAAGCTGATGGTTGGGGGTGGTTAAGGCCACTTATGGAGGACTCATTAGAATGGTTTTTTATGGACTTACAAATATTTATGAATGTGGATGCCATTTCTAATGTGTTTCAAGACAATCATGGGGATCGAAATGGTGGTAGAATGATTCATTGGATTCTTTTTTGAATCATTCTTCATTATGCTAAATTTTAATGGTCCTCTCAACATATATATTGTAAGTGTATTTTCGATAGTTTATGTGATAGTTTTCTTGATTATGTGTATATATAAAACACATTACAGAGGTAGATATTTACATAATAACTGGTGTATTGATTTATTATTATCATCAATGTTTTTTAATTCTTTTTATTTTAACTCAACCTATGTTAAGAGCTAAGGATTTATATTTACATTATGTGTATGTCAAGGTTATAATTGTGATGTCTTGTCTAAAATTGAAGGTCATTTATTCATGTGTGCATTCTTGTTTAGCACAATTAAATTTTATTTATAAATACAAACTTGGATTATGAAATTTTATTTCATTATAATGAATGTATAAAAGGCTACATATATTATCTAGGTATGAGCTAAGAACCATGTTATGATATGTTGATTAAGATTAAGCTTATGCTTTGGGATAGTTGATCTTGGTAGCTAGGTTTGTGTTGTATTACTTGACTAATGAATCTAAGAGGATATTTAGTTTGAGGTTAAGTCTTGTTAATGCCTTGCCCTTATCTTTGATTGATTTAACATGAGATGATTATATTTTGTAAAGTCACATTTATACATTCTTATGTAGTTTTATATTGTCTAGAAAGATGGTAATAAATTTGATGGGGATAATGGTTTGTTAAATCACTTGATAGATATAAATATAATAGTTAATAGAAATACTAATCACTATGAATTACGTAATTTAATTATACTTTGTAATAATCATAAATTATCCTACTTAAATTGTACAATGGGTTTAAGGAATAAATTTTCAAAATTATCAAATAAAAAAATACTTTGGTATTGTGTTTCGTGGAGCAAGTCAAGAATGATATTCAGTTAGGTTGAATGCATTGCCTCTATATTTTAAGTCTTATTGGTTGTGTATAAGTTATTAATTGAATATTTGAGTCTTAGATGTCATAATGTTGTGATACTTAACTACAAAAAAGGTAATATTAGTGTTTTTAATAAATTAATCTTAGTTTTTGGATTTATAACCTTTCATATTTAGTATTTATACAAATGTTCTATTAAAGGTGACTCAAATGGTATAATGGGTTATTACCATTACACCCATGTAAATTAGTAAATTACTCCAACATAAATGAATTTGTAACAAGAAGTTTTCCTGTTATGAGAACTGTTTGGTTCCACTCATATTTCTTTGGCAATTAGTTATTTCCATTTCATTTTATGGTATCGCTATCTTATCAACCTCTAAGTTTTAATGTAATGATTGAAAATGATTTTTTTCATGTCGAAGGTCAAATATAGCTATTGGTGGTAAATTCTTCTTTTGATTGGAGATATAGTATTGTCACTATTTGGGGACAATAGAACATGAGCATTTTGATTTAATATAGCTATTAATTTATGAATATGATGTTATTAGATATATATTGTTATATGAAAGCTATTTAAATACATATATTTGGAAGTAATTAAGGTAGTGGGCTTCATGATCTTTGAAATAGAACATATGTGATATGGTATATGGTGTTTCAAGAGAGAATCCTTTTTATATTTATATTAATATTAACTGTGAACCTAAATGTTTACCCTCTATAGTTGGAAGGTTCTTAGAGGAATAAATTTGGTGGTACTCTAATGAGATTTTATCTTATTGAGATGTATTAAAAGGTTTAAGGATTTTATGATTGTTTTTAGTTTTTCCATGAGAATGAACTTGTATACATAAGCCATGTGAAAGATGCAGTGACCCTAGTATTAGATACAATAGATATGGTTGGGTAGCATCATGTAGATGTTATTATTTTTATGTGAAATACATTAGTAAGTGTTGGATGGTGGATCTTGATCTTATTTTAATGCGTAGTTCCTGATAGGGTGGGTCTGGGGGACAACACCCCCCCCCCCCCACACTATGGTCACTATGGGGGTTTAGTAAAAAATGTATTGTAAAATATTGTAATTTCATAGTAAATTTGGACCATTCACTGTTAGGTTATAGATCTAATGATAGAAATTATGTTTGAGTATTTTAACCCTATATGTAACCCTCCTTTTGATATGAGGGCATGGTAATTATGGTAGCACACTGTATGTGAGTGAAGAGGATATTGTAGTGGTTGTATTATAAGTTTTTCCCTTCATTTTTTAGACTGAATAATAAGAATGACTAGTTGTTTCTATGTGGACATAACCCATATTGGGTGAACCACATTAAATTTGTGTCTCTATTATGTTTTGTTTTATGCATTTTATTTTAATCTTTAATTCATTAATATTACTTTGTTTTCTATATTCCTAACAACTGGTATCAAATCCAAAGGTTTATTTGGTAGATAAACTCATAGGAAAAGAGGGTTCCTAGTTCAAGTGGGAGTAATGGTAAAATAAGGCAAGTTTAAGGTTAAAAAATTTAGCAGCCAAAACTACCAAATATGTAAGATGCAAAACTTATAAGTACACCTTTGGGAGGGCACTTTAAATTAAGCAAGGAACAATGTCCTAAAATGTAGGAAGAAATCAATTACATGTATAAAGTTCCATATGCTTTAGGATTTAGAATTTTAACATATGTTATGGTGTGCACGAGACTAGATATTGATCATACAATGGGAGTTGTTAGCAGGTTTATGAATAATCTAGGAAAAGAGAATTAGGATGTAGTCAAGTGGATTCTTAGGTACTTGAGATGGACCACTGATAGATAGTTGTGATATGAAGGTTTAGATGTTACCTTACAAGGATATGTTGATACAAACATGGCCAAAGATTTAGATGGTAGGAGGAGCACCATAGGTTATGTTTTCACTATTGGTGATACAACAGTTAGTTGGATTTCAAAATTGTAGAAGATAGTTGTTTTGTCAACTACAGAGGTAGAATATGTTATAGCTAAATAAACTAGCAAGGAGATTATATGGATGAAATGGTTCATGAAAGAGTTGAGGCATAATTAGGAAGATTTTAGGTTGTACAGTGATAGCCAAAGTGTGATTCATTTATCAAATAACTTGATATTCCACTCAAGAAACAAACATATATAACTCAGGTATCACTTCATTCATTCAGTTTTGGAGGATGGTCAACTAAAGTTGGAAAAGATCCATACAATTCAAAATATTTTAGATATGTTAACAAAGGTAGTCACTAAAGAGAAGTTGGATAGTTGTTCAAATTCAATAAGTCTTCAAGGATAACAAGGAAGATGAGAAACATGCCAGCGTCAAAGTTTAAAGAAAAGTCCAAGGAAGAGTTGTGGCAGTGGAGTTACAACAATTAGTCTCCAAGTGGGATATTGTTGGATGGTGAAGCTTGATCTTATTTTAATTCTCCCTCCCCCGCGCGCCCCCCCCGCCCCCAATATAGTCACCGTGGTGGTTTAGTTAAAAATGCACTATAAAATATTGTAATTTCATAGTAAATATGGACCATTCACTATTAGGTTGCAGATCTAATGGTATAAATTATGTTTGTGCATTTTTTCCCTATATGTAACCCTCCTTTTGATATGATAGCATGGTAATTATGGCATCATGTTGTATGTGAGTGAAGAAGATATTGCAGTGGTTGTATTGTAGGTTTTTCCCTTCATTTGTTGGACTAGATAATAATAAGGATTGGTTGTTTCTATGTGGATGTAGCCCATATTGGGTGAACCATTAAATTTGTCTCTATTGTGTTGTTTTTTCTATATTTAATTCATTAATAGTGCTCTATGTTTTGTATTCCTAACAGTAGGCAAATGAAAATTCTTATTAATAAATTAAGTCATTTTAGGTTATGAGAATATGATTCTTATGTAAATGAAATGTAACTTACAAGTTAAGGTTTACTAAGAAATTAATACTTGTTTCATTGAATTGAAAATTCTATAATTAAGATCCTTAAGCATATTATAATTATTTTAACTATCAGGGTCTAATTTTTAATAATTCCATTGTTAAGTTAGAATCTTTGGGAATATTCTTTTAATTTTGAATTGGTTGTACACTATACTTTTTCATGGTATGGACTCTTTATGTATGAGTTTTGTTTAGTCAATCATATGAGGAAGATAACATGCATGTATATGTTTAGATGAAAATTTATAAGAGTACAACAATACATTTATACATCATAAGCTCAATATATAGCTGGGACTAAATCATTTTATTATAAATTATTTTAAAGAATACTTATTCTTAAAGGATTTATATTATGTGAACCCTTTTCTGATCCTAGCTAAGGATAAGTCCTCTATTTTTTTTAATTGTCTAAACAATCTATTATTTTCTTAAAATAATTAGGGTTTGTTACTTTAGTATTAGATCCCCAAGTTAAAACTCTAGCGATCTTTGGGTTAACTATTAAACTTGATCCTACATTAATTTTGAACTTTTAAACTCCCCAAGATAGTCAAAACTAGATTAATGGGATAATTTATTGCTAATGTTAATCAGGGTGACCCAAATTATACAAGGGGTAGAGACATAATCTGGGGTAGAGGTCCTAGTGCTCTTAACAATGATAATCTAGTTAATCCTCCTCTTGATAATAATATGGGTAGTAATAATGAAGATCCTAATGTTAACCTGACTAGTTGTAACATTTTTTAGGATGTCTAAAGTGCAATTTTAATAGCCTTAAATTATATTCAAGATAAACTTGACACCCAAGAGTGCAGACTCAAAAATATTGAGGGTATTCCCCAAGAAAATATACATGTGAAATAAAATAATAAAGTGGAAGAACTTGTACATAAATAATTGCCTTTGGTAGTAGCTGTTCCAATTATTAAATAACTTGAGAAAAATCTTCCACCAACTTTTTTATGAAAAGAATCAAGTGACATCGCTGATGCATGGTTAGTGCACCTATAAAAATATTTCAACTTATACAATATGCCTTTTAATGTGAAAGTAAGGGTGGCATCTCATCAATTGGTAGGTGATGCAGTCCTATGGTGGAATCATCTCTATGATTTGGAAGGTTACCAACCAATAAATATCTCTTGGGAGACATTTGAAAGGTATTTATACAAGAGGTACTTGAGTGACAATTTCAAGGACCAGAAAATTACTATTTTTCAATTATTGAAACAAGAGAACATGATAGACATTGAGTATGAGATTAAATTTTTGAATCTACTACATCATGTGAACTACATGCTTGATGAAGAAACAAAGGTGAATAAATTTAAACTAGATTTAAAATAAGTAATGATTCATGATGTCAATATGACTAATCCTAAAACATTAGTGGCTCCCATTAAATCTATCAATAGGGCTAAAGAGAAGGAAAAATCCTGACAAAATGCTAGCGAATATTTTAAAAGGAATAGACTGCAAAGTAAAACTATGAATCATTCTCCCTCACAAAAATGTTTTGAGAAATCAGATCAAAATTGGAGGTTTAATAGAATCACTTGTGGGTTTGGAAAATTCTAGGGGTAGAATTAGAGGTTTAAAGCCCACAAGTTACCTAAATCTATGTCAAACAATAAAAATTTGACTCAAAGCAACCAATGTGGGCCTATAATAGGGGATAATTTTGTTCCTATTGCACCTGTTAGGACTATCTGATGCTGAATGGTTAGTGAACCTATAGAAATATTTTAATTTACACAATATGCCTTTTAATGTAAAAGTAAGGGTGGTATCTCATCAATTGGTAGGTGATGCAGTCCTATGGTGGAATCATCTCTATGATTTGGAAGGTTACCAACCAATAAATCTCTCTTGGGAGACATTTGAAAGGTAGGTTATACAAGGCAATTGAGTGACAATTTCAAGGACTAGAAAATTACTAATTTTCAATTATTGAAACAAGAGAACATGATAGACATTGAGTATGAGAATAAATTTTTGAATCTACTACATCATGTGAACTACATGCTTGATGAATAAACAAAGGTGAATAAATTTAAACTAGATTTAAAATAAGTAATGATTCATGATGTCAATATGACTAATCTTAAAACATTAGTGGCTCCCATTAAATATATCCATAGGGCTAAAGAGAAGGAAAAATCTTGGCAAAATGCTAGGGAATATTTTAAAAGGAATAGACTGCAAAGTAAAACTATGAATCATTCTCCCTCACAAAAATGTTTTGAGAAATCAGATCAAAATTGGAGGTTTAACAGAATCACTTGTGGGTTTGTAAAATTTTAGGGGTAGAATTAGAGTTTTAAAGCCCACAAGTTACCTAAATCTAGGTCAAACAATAAAAATTTGACTCAAAGCAACCAATGTGGGCCTATAATAGGGGATAATTTTGTTCCTATTGCACCTATTAGGTTTGTCTGATGCTGAGAATGTGGTGATAACCACTATAAAAAGGACTATCCCTAATTGAAATGTGGACAAATAATCAACCACTAGGTATGTACAATTATGGATAATTATATGTTAATTTTTAGGTAGCTTTGATTGAAACTAGAGGTATATTATCTAGTATTGACATTTATAGTTTAATTGATTCTAGTGCTACATATAGATTTGTTTCACCTATTATATCAAGTAAATTTAATTCTAAACCTATTAGAGTTAGAGAAGGATGTGAGGTCAAGTTTAGAATAAGAAAAAAGATATTGATCTGTGAGTGTCTAGAAAAGGTTGAGATGGACTTGGGTACTTTTAAGACTAGAATGAATCTATTCATAGATCCTTTGGGATCCTATGAACTTATCTTTGGAATTGATTGGTTGTGACTCCACCATTCAATGTCAGGTTTATTGGGTAAAAGAGTGTGATGCATGGATGATTATGATAAAATCAAATAAGTGTAAGGCATTCAAGGCCTAAGGAACACAAGTTACTTTAGCCTTGTAGTTGAAAAAGTCAATGCATAAAGCCTACCAACTCTATGCAGTCCAAATGCATAAATTAGATTAAAAAGAGAAAGATGCCTTTCAAAAAAATTCTCTTTTTAAGGAATTAAAGGATGTATTTATGAAAAATCTACCTAAACTTCCACCCAAAAGGGAGTTTGACTTTTCAATCAATATTATGCTTGGGGTTGTACCTACCTCGAAAGCTCCTTATAGAATGAATGTATCTAATTTTAAATAACTAAAGGTTAAGTTACAAGAATTATTAAAAAAATGAGAGTTTAAGAACAAGTGTGTCTCCTTGGGGTGTTTTGCTTATATTCATGAAAAATAAGGATGAAACCTTGATACTTTGTGTTGATTATGTGATGCTTAACAAGGTGACAATCAAGAATAATTATCAATTAACAAGGATAGACAATTTATTTGATTAGATGGAGGGAGCTATTATTTTCTTTAAAGTTGATTTATTATTAGCCTACCATCAACTGAGAATCAAGGAAGAAAACATTCAACAAATAACGTTTTAGACTCGCTATGGTCATGACGAGTTTACTATGATGCCTTTTGGGCTTTCTAATGCTCCTAAAACCTTTATGAACTCAATGAATAGTGTTTTTAAGTATTTTATAGATATGTTTGTGTTGATTTTCCTTTATGTTATTTTTATTTACTCTAAAAACATAGTTGAACATAAACAACATTTTAAGTTGATTTTGTAGAGATTAAGATAGCATAATCTATTTAGGAAGTTATCAAAATGTATTATCTTTTAGTTTAAGGTCCATTATCTTGGACATTTAATTTATAAATAATATATTGTTGTTGATCTAGCCAAGGTCAAAGTAATACAGGAGTGGCATGCTCCTACTAGTGTCCATGAAGTATGTAGTTTTATGGGCTTAGTGGGCTACCACCATAGGTTTACAAAAAAAGTTTCTAGCATAGCCAACCCTATAAATTCTTTGTAACACGATGGAAATAAACTTGTGTGGTCACACCTATATATAGATGTAATTTAAAATCTTAAATGGCTACTGACTATAACACCCATACTTGTTATACCATATCCAAATGGTAATTTTGAGGTTTGGGTAGATGCTTCCAAGGAAGGTTTGGGTGGTATTTTAACCCAAGCTGGTGAATTCATGGATTATGAGTCACAAAATATCAAGACTCCCAAAATTAACTATCCAATGCATGAGGTGGATCTTTCTTTCATAGTTTAGACATTAAAAAATGGATGTATTTTATGCTAGGAAAACATTCCAAGGTGAAATTTTATTCCCAAGATGATTTGAATGCATTCTAGTGTAAATGGATGAAATTTGTGAGAAAATATGACATGGAAAAAGAAAATCATGTTGTTAATGCACACAACCAATGCATATACCTTGTTGTCATTTTTATTATCAAGTTTGATTTTAGAAATGTCATGTTAAAACAACTTTTGGATAAATACTATCATGATGTAAGAGTAGTTTTGGTTAATGATCCTCTAGCAAAGTTTTTTTTTTAATTTTTTTGAGGAAAATTATGGAATGTTAAGGCATAAAAATAGAATTTATGTGGTAAAAAGTGGGGACTTGCATAGTCAAGTTATGAAAGAAGTGCATATAAAACCTTAATATGCTCATCCTAGTGTCACTAAGATGACACATGAATTAAAAGGTATTTTTTAGCTTGGAATGAAACATGATGAGGATACCTTTGTGGCCAAACATTTGTAATGTAAGTGAGTTAAGGTAGAGAATTATCATCCTAGAGGTTTGTTGTACCCACATAAAGCACCAAAGGATAAGTGGGTTATAATCTTACTTGATCTTATTTCTAGACTACCTAAATCACACAATAAAAATGACACCATTATGGTTTCAATTGACAAATTCACCAAGGTAGGTCATTTAATTCTTAGAAATTTAATATATGATGCTTCTATTTTTGAAATAAGATTTGTTGAAGATGTTTTTTAGCTTGATGGCATATTGGAAGTAATTATTTTAGATCAAGACAAATTATTCAAGTTAAGGTTTTGGAAAGCTTTGATCATAGCCAACTTGATTGAATTTTAGTTATACATAAAACCAAGAAATAGATGGTCAAACTGAAAGGTTAAATTAAGTGGTGGAAGACATGCTATGAATGTATGTGATAGACCAATAGTCCAAATAGGAATATTAACTTAATTTGGTTGAATTTTATTATAACAATACTTATTACTTTATGATTATAATGACTTCTTTTGAATCTCTATATAAGTGTAAGTTTTGAACCCCTCTTGGCTAGGACAACTTGTAAAATAGGGTTGTTATTGGGCTTGATATATTACAAGATTATGATCATCATATGTCACTCATTAGGCAAAATCTACTTAGGATAGAGAAAAGAGTTATGTATATTTGAAAAGAACACCCTGAGAATTCAATTTTGGTGTTAATTTTTTTATAAGAGTTAAACCTCATAAAAGTTTTATAAAATTTGACCAATCATCTATATCAAATATGCTCTATGTTGAACCTTTTGATATTGTTGAAAGGATCAATCATGCAGCTTATCAACTGGCCCTTCCTCCTTTAATGTTTAGGATTTATGATGTTTTTCATGATACTTTGATTAGGAAATATATATTTTATTTCACTCACATTTTGGATTGGAAACAACTCCAGGTTATAGAAGAGGAGAAGCTTTAGGTGGAACCCATGATGATTCTGGACCATCACAACATTAAACTATGAATTAAAAACATACATCAAGTATTGGTCCAATGTGACCCGCTTAGTGAATGAAGTTATACTTTGGAAGATGATGGTCCTTTTAGACAAAAATATCCACATTTATTTACTTAGTCACCGAGATGACTCCTTTTTATGTGGGAGAGAAAGTCGTGACCCAATTTGAAACATTTTTGAAGGTGTAGTTTATTCTTTACTGACATGGTTAATACAAAACATTTATATTATAGTTCATTATGTGCTCATAAAATGGATTAGATTAAATAAATAAGTGTTAGTTTATTACATCATTATTCTTAAACTAAAATGATACATTATTAGGTTTTAATTATTTATTTTAATTAATTATTATTCAGTTATGTTCATTATATATTTTTTGATAGATATTATTGATGTCTTCTTTGATGTATATATCATTTCCCATGATCTAGGGTTGGTAAACAATGCCTATATGGTAGGGTTGTGTATGTAGCATTCAGTTAAAATCTGCCAATGAGAATTAAAAACATGAGTTCCAATGGGACTTATTTTTAAGTCATTTGACTAATTTTTTTATTATTATATTTTTTCCTTGTCTGGTGGGTTAACTTTTTGTGGAACTATTTTTTTAAAAAATCCATGATGATATGAATAAACTTGATTTAGTGTCATGGGATCGATACACAAACATATATAGGTTGTTGAAAGTGTTGCTTTCACTTCATCTTGCCACTTGTTTTCTTGGAAGTATTTATTATTTGATTTGTTGCTAAGGGTCATAGAATTTTGGGTATGATGATATTTTGTTTATTCTTGGGTATTGAGGTCATTATTTGATTTTATTAATCATTGGTCCCTTGGAACTTAGTCTTATGAATTACATTGTTGATCATTGTGGTTATTGATGGATTGGGACTTAACACATGTAAGGCATGGTAATGATGTTATAGGCTAACTTCAGGTTATGTGAATATTTTATTTTGATTTTAGATATAATTATTGTTGTTATGGTGGTTTAAAAAACTTTGTAAACATGGCAAAAAACCTAATTTCCCCCATAGAACTTATGGAAGCTTGTCCACATTTCTTGTTCATCAGATCTTGAGTGTCTCAGCAGGAAATGTTTTGGTAGATAAAATGATAGATATTATATCTTTTTTACACATTATAAGAATGGGGATGTGGGGGAACATTATGTTTCTACCATCATTATGTTTCTCCATGGATTGAGTAATTCTAGTGTGAAGTGGTAGTTAGTCATGGGGGTTATGGAACTCATCTTGTCATAAGAGATGGAATGTAACCTATACTAAAAAACACATGCTATGAAGGAAGCAAAGGAAAAAGGGGATCTCTATTATGCAAATATGAGGGGGGAGGGAGGGGTGTGTGTGTTTTATGCTCCTCTAAACAAGTAAGTTGTGTACTTAATTTTGTTGAATTTTTTATTGAGCCATTAGTATTAGTGTTGAATGTGTATGATACTAAAATTTTATGTGTTTACATTTTGTTTTTCATGCCTTTTTGGGTCAATACAGTTGATTATAATATTGGGTCACACCCAAGACTATACATGAGTCTTTTATTTTTTTGGGTCTTTCGTTTCTTGAGTATTTTGATTGAAAACTAAATGGATATGTGTTCATGATGAGAATGTGTGTTGAGTAACCATATAAAAGGTCATTCTATGCATTAAAATGTACTTTTTAGTCACTATTGGGTTATTATATTTTCCTTGGAGTCTTTTCTTGTTGGTTTTTTGGAACTCAAAAGCGAGCCACTACCTTGTGAGCCAAACTCCACCATCAAGATGATGTTTGGGGGTGGTTAGGGCCACCTATGGAGGGCTCATGAGAATGGTTTTTTATGGATTTGGAATACTCTATAAATTTAGATGCCATTTATAATGTTTTTGAAGACATTCATAGGGATTAAAATGGTGGTGGAATGATTTATTAGATTTCATTTTGATTCATTCTCCATTATGGTAAATTTAATACTCCTCTTAACATTTATATTGTAACTATATTTGAGATAGCTTATGTGATATTTTTATTGATTTTGTGTATATACATAACACATTACAAAGGTAGAGATTTGCACAATAATTAGTGTATTATTTTATTACTATCATGAATGATTTTTAATTCTTTTCAATTTAATTGAACCTAAGTTAAGATCTAAGGCTTTATATTTACATTATTTATATGTATGATTTGTAATTTTGATGTCTTGTTTGAACATGAAGGTCATTTATTTGTGCATGTTATTGTTTAACACAAGCATCTCTAATTTATAAATACATACTTGTGTTATGAATTTTTATTTCATTATAGTTAATGTATAAATGGTTTCATATCTTGACTAGTTATGACTTTAGAACCATGTTATGTCTTGTTGATTAGGATTAAGCTCATGTTTTGGAATAATCAATTTTGGTATCTAGGTTGTGTTGTATCACTTGAATAATGAATATAAGAAGATATTTATCTTAGGATAAATTATTTTTAATGCCTTGTGCTTTTTGTTGATTGACTCAAAATGAGATGCATACATTATGTAAAGTTATATTTATACATTCTTGTGAAATTTTGTATTGTTTGGAAAGATAGTAATAGATTCAATGGAGATAATAGTTTTTTAAATCTCTTGATATATCTAAAAATAATGCTTCCTAGAAATATTAATCATTGTAAATTATTTGATTTTCTTATACTTTGTAACAATAATAAATTATCCTATTTAAACTATACAACGTGTTTATGAAATAAATTATCAAATGTAAGTATCAAATATGCAATACTTTGGTATTGTGTATCCCTGAGCAAGTCAATAAATATATTTGGTTAGATTCAATGCATTGTCTCTATATTTTAATTCTTTTTGGTTGTGTATAAGTTATTAACTGAATATTTAACTCTTATCTATCATAATGTTGTGATTCTCAATGGCACAAAAGGAAATATCAGTGTTGGATTTCTAACCTTTCATATTTATTTTAATTTAAATATTATATTAAATGTGACTCAAATGGTAGAATGGGTTATTAACATTACACCCATGCACATTAGTAAATTACTTAGGAGATATGTTGGGAACTCCAACAGAAATGAATTCGTAATAAGAAGTTATCATGTTGTGATAATTGTTGGGTTCCTCTCATATTTATTTGTCAATTAATTATTTCCATTTCATTTTATGGAAATATTATCTTGACAAGCTATGAGTTGTAATGAAATGTGCTATAATGGTGTTTTCATGTCAAAGGTTAAATATAACTATTAATGGTAATTTCCTCTTTTGATTGGAGTTACATTATTATAACTATTTAGGGACAATAAAACATGAGAATTATGATTTAATATAATTATTAATATATGAATGTGATGTTATTAGATGTATAATATTATATGAAAATCATTTAAATACATATCTTTGGAAGTCATCAAGGTAATGATCTTTAAACTATAACCTATGTGATATGACATATAATATTTCAATAGAGTCCTTGTTATGTTGCTTTTAGTATTAAATGTGTATCTCAATAGTTGGATGGTTCCTAGATGCACAACTTCGTTGGTACTCTAATGGGATTTATCTTATCAAGATGTATTAAAATTTTTATGCATTTGATATTTATTTTTAATGTTTCCATGAGAATGAGCCTTTATATAAAGGAAATGAGAAATATTTAGTGATCCTAATATCGAATACAATAGATATAGTTTGGTATCATTGTGTGGATGTTACTATTTTTATGTGAAATACATTGATAAGCAAATGCAAATTCTTATTAGTAAATTACACCATTTTAGGTAATGAGAATATGATTTTTATGTATGATAATTAATATTATTTTAAGGTCATTAATAATAATAATAAATAATAATAATCAAAATTCAACTTATTCTTCCTTAAGTTTCAAAAAAAAAATAAGATTATTATTAATAATCAAATAAATCCATACATGTATCTTAATGCATGTCTAATATTAAACATCAAAATTCAAAGATTATAACTTAGATATTTTACTTTCAAACAAAAATAATGATGGTATAAAAATTCAACCTAAAACTAGATTTCACTATGATAACATGATCATCTTCTCAACAGAGTCATAATTATTCACTAGTTTAGATAGCCTAGTGCTACTCACAATGTGAATTTCTTCACCGAACCATGGAATAAAAAAAAGTTATGACATTTTAGTTTCTTAAATTATGGAAATAAGAATAAAAATTATTTAATTCTAATGTATCTTAGGGAGTTTAACTACCCTTTCACCTATTTCTATCCAACAAAATTTAGTAGTTAATAGGAAGTGTATAAAACTGGGCCCTTATTCATAATTTGAAATACTAATTTTATCCAAGTGAACATTCATCAATGTTTAAAATAAGTTAATAAAACCAAAAATTATTTTAAACCCTAATATAGTATACTACTTAATAGTTCATTACTTTTGAGATCAATAAGAATCAATTAAAGTCATGGAGTATTCCACTATGCATTGCCACAATTTTAAAAGTTATGTGAATGGAAATAAATAATATAATATACCAAGGACATAAAATTAATTCATATTTTACCATAATTAAATAAGTAATATATTCTAAGGAAAACATGTAAATAAATGCACATATCCCTTACTCTACCTACAACATTGGCAGTCAAGTAATTTGCCTTCCTAAGCAAGTTTTCCATATTAATAAACCTATGAGCATTTAGACAAACATTCCAAGTATTTTAATTATAAGGAAACTATAAAAAACATAACAATAACCCTATTTTATTGAAATAATTTATTCTTTCAAACCCTCCATAGAATTTGCAAAAGAAGATGTGATAAATGATAAATTTCTCTTTAGATTAGATGATTCACCTCTATTTATCAAAATCAACATCAATAACACTATAATTTAAAAAATATTAATTGATGAAGGATTAGGTGTCAATGTTACCTCTCTTTGGTTAATTTAAAAAATTATTTATTCCAAATAAAATCTCAAACAAACTAGACTCATGTCTCATGGATTTTAAAAAACTAATTAAAACCCACTTGGTTGCATTTATCTCCCTCTTAACATTGGACCTAAGACTATCCTCACCTAGATTACGGTCCTTGATCTTCCCTTATCTTATAACATGCTTTTGGGTTATCCTTAAACTCATCATAGGTGAGCTATTACATCTTTTGGTAGCTATTGTATCAAATTCATACATAATAGGAAATGTTATAAACATGAAGATGATCCTGATCATTAGAGTAACCAACTTCCAAAACCTAAATCTAAATATACTATTCCTACTATATCCCACATCAATAGTCATCCTTTTCCTAAATTTTTCAATATGCATGCATATTTACATGCCACTCTCATCGATTATGATGATGATAAACTCAATGAACTAAAAAATATTTTTAATACAACTTGATTACCTCCATATATCATTGAATGGATTCCCCTTCTCTTATTCCATGAGATATAACCATTCCTTTAATATATGACACCACCAATATCCCTCCTCCATGCAATGCACATGAAGCCTCCTACACAGAGGATGATTTCACTTGCAATAAATATGGGGTGGCCAAACTATTTCAAGATCCTTTAGCCATGTCTTCTTGTACTTTAAGTAATATGGGATTCCACTACATATGTTCCTATTGAAATAGATACATGTTTTATATCTCCATCATATGATGATACATACATTATGTCACAAGCTCACCCTTGAGATTTAGATGTACTACATTATCAAAAGACATTATCAAAAATACATGCCTTTAATCAGAATGTCCATGTCATTCACATATCCTCTAACAATGAATAAGAACTAGAAGGCTATGTACCACCCATAAATGCACCTTTGATAGATACTCAATGGTTCATCCAATAAATCAACCAATCTGATCTAATCTAACATATGATTCATACTTGCATTGATCAAATCAATATACTAAGCAAGATCCACTACCTCCCATTGATCTTCCTAAAAAAACCAATTCATTACCTATTATCCATAATTCAATCAACACTAATGATAGGACTCCTTCCATTATCTTGATACCATCTTATATTTAATAATATCACACCTTTACTCTTGAAATTATCTTATATTCACAAGTACAATAATTTGATAAATACATTTTGAATTAGATACTCATGGAATCCAAATTTTGGATATTGAAGTGGATGTTGAATATTATGGACCCTTACCATTGCTCCCTACTGAATAATCCATCTTATAACTAATCCATGTGCATGAGCCTTAACTCCCATCTCAACATCATGAGCTTGGTCATTTTGAGACAAAGGTTCCTTGTTTCAATACTTTCATTACTAGTATCGATCCTAAAATACATCATGATTCCTCACTTCTAATGCTTATCATTTCTAAGATGTAAATTCTATTATTATTGAGGAAAATATGAAAATTAATTATGGAACCACTATTGACCCTTAACCTATTCTTGTCTCCAAATAACTTCATCTAACAAAACATGATATTTTTAGTTTATTCTTTGATAAATACCATGAATCCTTCACATGGTCATATGAAAATATGCTTAACATTGACCCTAACATTATGGTCCATAATATTATTACTTATCCTGATTTAAAACCCATGCATCAAAATTAATGTAAATTCCTTCTTAATATTCCTAAATTACATCATAAAGAGATCATAAAGGTTTTAAACATTAAATTCATCAAACTAGTAGATTACTACAAATCTAACATCAATCCTGTTTATAAGAAATTTACCATGGTTATTCACATCTGTATAGACTTTAGTAATCTTAACCTATCATGTCCCAAAGATAAATTTCATCACTATCAATGAATGACATCATTGATTCCATCCCTAGATATGAAATTTTCTATCTCATGGATGCCTTCTCAAGATATAATAAAATTCAAATTGCTCTCCAAGATCAACATAAAACCACATTTATAAAAAAATGGGGAACCTATTGTTACATCAAAATGCCTTTTGGTCTTAAAAATTTTGGTGACACTTATCAATGTACAATGACCCATATATTTCACAATCTAATACATAAAATAGTTAAAACCTATGTAGATGATGTTAGCCAAGTCCAAGAATCATAAAAATCATCTTCATGATCTTGTTATCATTTTTTATCACCTCATTAAATATAAAGTTAAAATCAATCATTAAAAAAGTGTTTTTGGTGTCACCTCCAGTAAACTCTTAGGTTTTCTAGTCTCTCTTAGATGAATTGATGTCGATCTAGCTAAAATCAAAGTTATCATCAACATGCTTATTACTCGTTCTATTCTAGATATAAAAACATACCTTGGTAAACTTAGGGAAATATGAAAATGTATTCCTAAAATGTATTTCCATATGTATTTATCCAACTCCTTCCTTAAAAATGGCATAGTTATAGAATGGACAGATTAATTTCAAAAATCAATCGATAGTATGAAAGAATCACTCCTACATCTTCCCATTTTTATACGTCCTTCCAATGATAGGTGTCTCATCTTATACAATTCATCTACCCCCATATCAATTTGGGCAATGCTTTCCCAAAAATATGAAATTAGATATGAATACACCATCTAGTATATCAGTCATACTCTAATAGACTATGATACAAGCTATACAGAATTTGAGTGTTTGTCTCACCATTTATTTCATAACTAAAAAAATTCACCATTACATGTTTTATCAAACAACTTATGTCATCATCCATTCCAATCCTCTTTGTCATTTCTTCTCAAAATATTTATTAACTAGTGATAGAATTGGCAAATGGATGGTTCTTTTGAAGTAATTTGATTTATGAATCATTACACAAAAATTAGTTAAATTCCAATTGATTGTTGATCAACCTACTACTGCTCATATACCAACCATTGATCATCTTCAAGAGACTATTCTAATGAATAAATGTTATATATTAAATGTCCTAATGAATCTAATTCAATCAAATATTATTATCAAACTTTTATAACTGACCTTGAGATAAATAATTATGATGAACTAGACACCTCCATTTTTAAACTTAAATCCAAAGTCATCATTGAAGAATTACCTAAAGTTACAACTGAATTACATGAAGATATTTGGAAACTCCATTTCAATGGTCATAAATGTCTTCAAGGAGTTGGGTAAGTATGTGTCTTAGCTGATACTCATGGTAAAATCATGCCTCATGATTTATAATTAACATTCAATGTTACTAATAACATGGTTGAGTATGAAGCTCTCATAATAGGCATGCAAGATGCCATTGATTTAGAAATCAATTGACTACATTCCTTAGGTGAATCCCAACTCATTTTTCATAAATTCATTGAAAACTATCAATAAAAAAGTGAAAATACCATCTCTTATCATTAAATTACCACCATTGTTTCTAAATAATTCAAATATTTCACTATAGAACCAATTCCATGAGAGTAGAATGCCATCATTGATTCACTTACTGCATTAGCCTCTATTTTTCACCCTCATCAATATTTTCATGATTCCAAATTTCACATTCACATATACAAATCACCATCTTCATTACCAACTAAAAACTACTCTCATATCTACCATATTAAGATTATTGATATTTGACAAAACCCATGGTACAAGAATATCATCCAATTTATTAGGCATCACACTTATTTTACTAACTTAAATTCTCATGAAAAAATTCATAATTTTCAAACAAGCTTACAAATATGTCTTACAACATGACTTCTTATATTATCATAGCTCCAAAGGTACCTCTCTATGTTGTGTTAGTCAATATAAATTTCCTTCTCTTCTCGAATAAGCACATGGGAGAATTTAATGTGGTCACCATAGCATATGTGATATATCCCACAAATGCGTATGCATGGGATACTTATGGTCCAAACTTGAAAAATATGTTATCACATTTTCAAAAAAATGCAATCCATACCAATTGCATTATGATATTATCGACTATCCACTACTCAAGCTTCAAACATTAGAATATTCATGGAATTTTTTCTAGTGGGGATTAGATCTCATTGGTAAACTACCTCAATCTCAAGATGGTAATGTATTCATCATCATGACCACTAAGTATTTCACTAAGTGATTTGAATCCATGCTCCTTGTTAATGTCATGGGTATCACTACATCCAAATTTACACTTAATCAAATAATTCATCACTTTAAAATTATTGATATCATTATTTGTGATAATGGTGGGAATTTTAAAAGTAAGGATATGAAATAAGTATGTGTTAGATTCAAAATCACACATAATTTCTCTGCACATTATCATCCTCAATGCAATGGCTAAGCAAAGGTCACTAACAAAATTCTTAATAAAATTTTATAGAATACAATTCAAGATTGATGTTCTGACTAACATCTCATCCACTTTGGATTTATCACACTAGCATTTGTATTGATACTAAGTAAACACCATTTTATTTAGTATATTGTTTTTAATCTATCTTACCTCTAGAATATGAGCTACCATCCTTACATATCTCTCTTCCCAAGATTATCCCTAAAAAATAGCTTCATGAGGCATGTATACATGTTTTAGACCTTATAGATGAGTGCCACATGGGTGGTTTACAACATAACCACCAATATAAATCTCAAATTTCCAAACAACATAACAAAAAAGTTAAATTTAGTACCTTCAATGTTGGTGACTTAGTCCTTAACTTAGATTATACCCATGACAAAGAAGGAAAATACACCCAAAATGGTGCAACCCTTATTTTCTCAAGGATATTCCCAATCCTAGTACTTATAAATTAAAAATTAATGAAGGACATATTTTCAAAGAACCCACTAATGCTTAATTTTTAAAGAAATATTTTTCTTAAATTGTCATTTCTAATACTATTATTATTTTATGTCTTAAAATATTTATATATATTGTGGTGCTAAAAATTATTACAAGTTTTTCAAAGCTTCCCAAAGTGTGGCATTACATCAATATCAGTAGCCTTAGTTCATATCATTGGTTCTTTGGTCTATGTACATTCCTTTATTTAATTTATGAGTTATATCATAACACTGTGGATATGACCCAACCATCCTCATGAATATTTTTGTCTATTTTATATTCTATCATTCACCCCTTGAATCTATTTGTGTTTATTGGTTCATTAATTTACAAACTTAATTACTTTTAAACACCCCTCTAGGTTTTCCTTTATGAGTTGCAGT
This sequence comes from Torreya grandis, assembly GCA_037957365.1. Lineage (NCBI taxonomy): Eukaryota > Viridiplantae > Streptophyta > Pinopsida > Cupressales > Taxaceae > Torreya > Torreya grandis. The sequence goes on from JARHVA010009515.1 coordinate 288,706, forward strand.
GTAATACCTTGGATAGGACCATACCTTCCTCACAAAATACCCTCATGTTATCCTTCATTTTTATACCAATTCAATTTAAAATTAGTGAATTTTAGTGTAATACATTAGATAGGACTAGGCCTTCCTCATAAATCATCATTTTCTAAATTACCTATGTCTACAATCTTAGATAAGTGTCTTACTTGAAAAATCAAGAAAATGGTTGAGGATTGTGACTTCATACACTGAAAATTAGTTATATTATTTTGAGATAATAACTCTAAAAATCTATTTTGCATGTCTCCACTCACTTACATTATTCCTTATGATGATGTTTCATACTTACCTATCATTGTATCATGTTCAAACTACACATTTTTTATGATTTGAGCTAACTAAATAATTTCATGTTCACTTCCATCATCTCCCCTATTCCATTTTACTATGGGCACACCAAAGTAAATTTCAATAAATCACTCTTATATAATGTGATAGCATAATAATCTTAGACACCATTCTCTCTAAGATCTTTTTCCAAGCCATCAAGTGTAAATTTTTCAGTGATAGTCATTTTTAACACCCATGTTTGGTTTTCTGAATCTATATGGAGAAGGAATAGATAAAAGCCATAAAATTCAAAATCCAAATAATTAAAACAAAATTCAATGATTAATAGGAAAAAATAAACATTTAAAAGTCCACATCACACCAAAATATGAGATTATTATTAGGCACATCTCTTATCTTTGTTGAAGATAAAAATCCATAGTTGGCCTCACGATAGAGCCAAAGTCCATTATGGTGTGGTAGGAAATTAGATTGGGGTAGGAGGTCTCATAATTTTAAAAATATATTTTTAGTGCCACCTACATGAGACTTTCTCATGTACGTACCTAATCTTCATAGAAGCCTGACAATTTTGTAAGAGGTCTTGAGGAATGGGAAACATATCATAAGAAGGTATGTCACATCCCAATTTATCACTAAGTTAAATTACCTAATTATCCATGGATTATTATTGATTAATTTTTAACTAAGCTATAAGTCATGTTGTTATGGGACAATTGTATGTTACTTTGATTTCATGATTACATTTGTTATGAGTTAGTTGTATTTGAAATTATTTACATTATGATCATGTTAGTTTGTTGTTACAATAGTTTTTTATGATATATATCATGATGTATCTAACTAACTACCTTCTTATCATGAGTTGGATGCAAGAGAATTTCATCCCGTAGAGTATGATGGATGGAGAAAATCATCAGAGAGGATGACATAAATGGAGTTTTTTGGGGATGATAGAGGAATGGCTAGAACCCGTGCACACACCACATTAGATAATACTCATTATATGTATTTTTTGTGTTGTTAACATTAGTACATTTTTGAGGTTATCTACATTCAGATAATTGATTATGCATGATTATTTGTGTGTTAGTTTAGTTTAATGCTTATATGGAATTAATTTTGTGTGATTTCATTGTGGATATTATACATAAATTTAGTCTATATTATTACATTATGATTATGTTATGTTATTGAATTCTTGATTGTTAATGCTTATGGGAACATAAATCTATGTGAATAATATAAGGTTACTATTGTATATAGACTAACCATAATGTCATGTAATGTTTAGAATATTAGATTTTTATCTTTATGATATTTGGGAATTTCATTATATGGCTTAACTCCTTAATATATTAAGATAAAAAGACATAGATAGTTTATATAACGTATTAATGACACAATGATTATGTTTTTATAATACTATTGTGATTGGTTTAATAGTGGTCTAATTTACCATTTTGGATAAAAGAATATAATAGACTTTGTATTAGTCTAGTTACTATTAAAATCATGATGTTGTTATCATTACTAAGTAAAATAATTGTATTATATCCTAAAGACTAAGCCTAGTCATAATTTTTATGCATATAATATGGTAAAGTTATAAGTGATAGTTATCATTATTAATGATGTTAAAAGTGGAATTTTGTGAGGTTATACCAGGACATGTAACATAGATCAGTCATGAAGGATTTAATAGGTTAAAATAATGATTAATGTATTTGAGTAAAGTTCACGAGATAGAGAGAGATTAGGGTTTTTCTTGGTTTAGTTAATGGAAAGTTAACTGTGTTTTAGTCTCTATTTAAATGGATAATTTAGATTATGCATGGTGACTGTGAGCTATGAAGTTGTATGCAATATCAAATTGTTAAGAGATAGATGAGGTAAATAATGATAAGAGGTGAGTCAAGGAGGATAATGATGGTATGAAGTGGAGAAGAGAAAGTGTAGAGTAAGAACAAAAGGATTTTTGGTTCATACAGTTTCAATTTGGAAGCATGGAAAAGGTTGGTGATGTTATTCTATTATTTTATCTTATAAAAATTCTATGTATGAATTTGTTACTCAGGATTTATTTTATAATGATAGCATTTTAAATTAGGTACAAGTTTATCCTTATGGATGGGTCAAAAATACATATAAGTAAACCTATATCCTAAAAATCTCTATGAATGTAATCAAACTCTATGTGCATCCATCAGGGTTAAATGATTTAATTTGTTATGTAAAAAAATGCCCTAGTTTTAGAAAAATTAGAACCTTAGTAGTTGTTTTGATGTATACATATATTGAGTTTAATTTTAGAATGTGTATTATATATATGATGAGTAATAAGTATGTTGTATCCTTATCATATAAATATAATACACATAACTTTGTGTATTTTAACAAATGTGAAGTCTAGGTTGAATTATAGAATGATCGGTTTGACAAACAATTTGTGTATTAGTGCTATAAGGTTCACCTAGCGTTATAAAATATACTTGTGTGTGTGGAATGTGTATTCAAGTCATTCAAAATAGTGAAATTTATGTGTGGACTGTGTGTTTAAGTTATTCAAAATAATGAATATTTGTGTGTATGGACTGTGTGTTCAAGTCATTCGAAATAGGGTATATAATATATATGGACCAAATCTATGATATTATATGAAATCATATGAAATAATAAGTGTGAATTATGTCATTGATATTATAAAATAGTGATATACATGTATATATGTGTTAATCAAATAGTGAATATATATATATATATATATATGAATAAACTAGGTGTATATACTTATGAACCATAGAGTGAAGCTAAGACAATATTTATTAAGATATGTTAGGTTGAAGGAAAATACAAAACTAACTTTGAATAGAATTATGAAATATAAATATCAATTATAAATTCTTGGTAAAGAATTATGTGATGTGTGAAATGATTATACAACCTTATAATTATTTGTAATCTATATAATATAAATGGTTATTAACATTGATTTGCTAGTTTTATAGAAACTTGTAGTGTAGTTTGGAATACTTTAATGTTTTGTTCAAATGAAGATAGTCGACAAAGTCAAACTTAAATCTATATATGTGTTAAAACATGCATAGATTATGGTGTGAGAATAACTATATATTATGTGTAAAAGTTTATTAAATGACTCAGAGATAGATGTCAATTGTTTATTGAACTTTGTTTTCAATAATTAGAGATAATTTATATATAGTCTAAGGAGTTAAACTAGGGTAAAAAAGGGAAATTGATTTGGCATGAATTTGATCTTAATTGATTTATATCTTTTATGTTGGAATAAGTGAATAAAAAATAAGGGGTTTTTGGAAATGTTGATAGCCTATATATATCTTGATGTTTTTTCATGAAAATATAAATAGTATATGTTTCTTTAAGAAAAATGAAAAATATTGTTATTATGATATAACAGTAATTGTGTATTAAAACATATATATTATGTAGTATATGTTATGCAAGGTGTATAAATATATGAAATATATCTATATGAAAACATAGGTACTCATATACATATATAGCTTATATTTATACATTGGGATATGTGCCTATAATTATATTCTGACTAGTAAATTAAGTCACAAAATCTTGAAGGATATGGTATTATAATTATATGCATAAATCATCGTAAAAGTATAATAGGTTACATAAATGAAATATTATGCTTTTGTTTATAAGTTAAATTATATTTTAAATAATTTTGAATATTATTTTTAATTGAGTGGTATGTACAATATACTATGATATTGTTGGTTATACTATATTTACTTACAAAAATTAGAAATAGATAGTCTAAGTAAATATTTTACCTATTTGGTATAAACTATATTTGTTATGTTTATTATTTATGTGATAAATAATATAGTATATATGTATTCATACATTTGATAGACTAAATGTATGTATTATGATTATTCATGTATTTAGCATGATTTACACCTGCTAATAGGAATTAATCTACATGAATCTATTGATTAAATTTATATTAACCAAATATTAAATTGTTGTTACTAAGCAGTGAGATGGACTGCACTAACTTACTTAGTATCACCAATGGCATCTGAAGGTAGTACGATCAAGTGGTGTATATGAATTTGACTAATCTTATAGATCAATAACTATTTAAAAACTTTGGTCAGAGTAATGTTAGTTAGACATTGTCATTTCATATGTATGATTTACATGTTTGTGTGATATCATGTTAGAACATATTTTTTTATGGTACACATAATGTATTAAAAATATTACAACACACAGGTACTAGCTTATCTCTCTAGATTCTTGCATCATCACTATTTACCCATCCATTAAGGGAGGGTCATTCCCTAATTTAGGGATTGTGTAGGGGATCAATGGTTCATGGTTGGTGTGAAAAATTATTAGATGATGCTCTCCCTCCCTGTAATAGTACTTATTAGAGACTACACTTGATATTATCAGAGATATTGGAGTTTGTGAGACTCATGCTCCATGGAGCTTTGTATCTATTATTATATTTATTGAGACATAATGCCAGTTAGAAATGTAATGAATTTATCATTATACATTGATAGTAGTGGATGCATTATTGTACTAGTCAAATGGATTTTATGTAATTACTTTCTTTATGCAGTTATTTTTTTTCACATGTGATGGTGGTGATTAGTAAATTTTAAATGTTACATGTTTACTTTATGTTTAACATACTTCGTATGTATACTAAGATCACTAATTATATTTTCATGTTGTAATCTAATGAAAGAATATATCGAATATAATTTTAAAATAAAATTATTATGTTATTCTAGTAAATCCTAGTGGAGATGTTACATTGTGGTATGAGAGCTATGTCTTGAACTCTAAGACTTAATGAGTCCACTAACATTTTTATATCCTTATATTAACATAAAATATAATGGTGTGATCAAGATCATCTAGAGAGGGTCCTTCATGTGTTAATGAAAATAACCCTCCATTTTATCCTAACTAATTTACCATTGAGTAAGCAACAAAGTTGGATTAGATTCTTGTAGCCATGAATGAGACTAGGGATTGAATTTCAGCCCTCAAACAAGAAAATCATGGGCATTAGTAGGTAGCCCATCAGGATGTGCCTGAAGAGCACCCTGATAAGTAGGAAATCCCTTAAGAGTAGAGACACAAGGAAATTTCTTAGGATGTAAGAGCACATGTAAATGTGGAATTGGCTAGAGATATTAAAAAGGTGAATCCATATAAGTTTGATAGAAATATTATGGGAGATGGAGCTTAAGCATAGTTGATTGATATGGAGAAGTATTTTGAGATTTAGAACTACTCTGAGGTCACCAAAGCTATTTGGGGAGCATACTAGTTTGCTAGAGAAACAACTATGTGGTGGGCCAATAAGAAGTTGGAAATGAATGTAAACTCAACCAACACTACATGAGAGGATTTTATGACACTATTTAGATCACAATAGTTTCCAAAATTATATTTTGACCAAAAGCTTATATATTTTTAGAATCTAAAGTAGGGAAACCTATTAGTGAATGAGCATTGGGAACTATTCACCAAGATTTTAGAATATGTACCTTAGTAACAAGTAGATGAGAGGTTTAAGATTATGAAGTTCATCATGGGATTAAAACCATAGATAAGTGGAGAGGTGTACATTCATGGACCATCTACCATTTACCAAGTCTTTGAGAAGGCAGTCAAATAGAAACATAAATTAAAATCTATTACTCAGGTCAAAGATAAGTTTAAGAAAAAGTTAAGAAGTTATAAGCCAACTTTAAAAAATAAGATCTAGAAGTAGAGGATTGGAGACTCCAAGAGTTAGTTTAAGAGTTAGAATACCATATTCAATAATGGTTTAGGTAATAAGAAACTGAGTAATATTTTTAAAAGTAGTTACAATGGAAACTAACAGTCTAATAAGAAGGGACCACCTCAAGTTTTATTTATTTATGGACGTGACCATTTTGCTCATGAGTGTACCTAAGATAAATCAATGAACAAAGGATCTAATCCTATGCAAGGAAATTTTCAACAATGTATTCATGTAGTAGTGGATAATCAATAATCCAAATTCTAAGCTTCACCCATAAAACTATCAAGTATTTTGTTTAAACATCTAATTTTTATTTTGATAGATATAGGGGCTACATAATGTTTTATATCTGCTAGAATTCTAAATAATTTATCTAAAAAATTTAGAGTAATGGCAAATGTATAGTTGGTACAATATGGGAATGATTCTAAAGTTAAAGTGGAGGTGTTTGGTTAAAGCAGATATTAGGTTTCCCAAATTCACAATAGTAGTGGATCTCTATACAAAATCACTAGGGTCATATGATGTGATCCTAGGGGTCAACTATCTTGTGAAACATAAGGCCAAGGTTGACTAATATCTGAAGTGGTTGAGTGTCTAAATTATTTTAGAAATTAGACACTAATTTAGGGCAAGAAAAGGGAATTAAGGCTTAGGCAAATTTATATAATGCAACTCAAGAAGGCTCAAGGAAAAGGATACTAAGAATTTATCATGAAGATAAATGAAATAGGGGAATCTAAGGAACCATCAATTGAATATTACCTTTTCCTTAGGAATTTTAATGATGTGTTTCCATAGTAATTTCTATGATTACCTCCTTCACAATAGTTTGATTTCTTAATTGATATCGTACCAGGATCAAAACCTTGGTGTAATGCACCATATAAAATGGAATCCATTGAATTAATTGAATTGAATTCAAAAATCTAGGAGTCTTTGTCAAAAGGGTTGATTAGACCAAGTGTGTCACCATAAGGTGCACTAGTTATCTTCATCAATAAGAAGGATGTTACTCTTTGACTTTGCATTGATTAAAGAATGTTGAATAAAGTGACTATCAAAAATAGGTATTTGCTACCTTGAATAGATGATATTTTTGATCAAATGCAAGGAGAAATAATATTTTATATGATTGATATTAGATATGGATATCATTAGCTAAGCATAAAATATTATTATATTCCAAATATGGCATTTAGAACTTGATATGGGATCTATGAGTTTATAGTATTACCATTTGGGTTAACAAATGCTCCTACAACATTCATGAATCTCATAAATAGTGAGTTTAGAGATTATCTAGACCATTTTGTTTTGTTCTTTTTATATGAAATTATTATATATTATAAGGATGAAGAAGAGCATCTTGAAATCTAGATCTAGTTTTTCAATGATTATAGAAGCACAAGTTATATGACAAGTTATCAAAGTGTGTATTTTTCCAAAAGAAAGTGAAATATCTGGGATATATTATCTCAGTAGATGATATTTTAGTAGATATGGATAAGTTAAGAGTCATTATGGAGTAACAGACACCAACTAATTTCCATTAGGTAAGTATTTTCATGAGATTAATTAGCTATTATAATAAATTTGTTTTACAATTTTCTAAGATAGCTAATCTGACTACCTCTCCATAATGTAAGAATCAAATTTGTATCTAGTCAAATAAGTGTGAAGTAGATTTTTAATAATTGAAAATAAGGCTTACTTCATCACCATTTCTAAGAGTTATTAATCCCAATGGATAATTTTCAATGATCATATATGCATTAGGGGATGGACTAGGAGGAGTCGTTATGCAGGTTGGTGTAGTAGGAGCCTATGAGTTATGGAAGTTGAAGCCTTATGAGGTGAAATATTCCCCTCATTAACTTGAGCTCGTATAAATTTTCTATGCTTTGAAAATTTGAAGGTATTATATGTTGGTAAAACCATTTGAGATTAAGAGTAATATCTTGGGACTCAGGTACATCTTCACCCAACTAAATCTAAATGTTCATCAGAGACATTGGTTAGAGTATTTGTTTGAATATGAATTTGATATCAATTACATAAAAGGAAAGGAAACCAAAGTAGATGATGTCGTAATTTGTAGAATGTACATACTAGTTATGGATACTATTAGGAGTACATTTAGGGATTAAGTGATTGAATTCTCACAAGGAGATGAATTTTAAGATCAGGTCAAGAAAGCATTGTCTAAGAATGCTCAGAATCCTAAGTATAAAGGATAAAAATTAGAGAATGATGGTCTTATGTGATTAAATGGAAGGATGTATGTATCGAATTAGAATAATCTAAAGAGCATAGTGATAAAATAATTGCATAATACCTCATATTCAAGACATTTATGAGTAACTAAGCTTATGGCAGAGCTTAAAACACTTTATTTAGGGAAGGGAATAAAGAAAGATGCAACACATGTTGTGTCACATTGTTTGAAATGTTAGCATGTGAATTATAAACATGTGCATCCAACTAGATTGTTATATCCACATGACATACCATAATGGAAGTGGTAGGTGATCAATATGGACTTTGTCCAAAGTTTATTGTTATCATGAAACAAGCATGACATGATCTTGGTAGTAGTTGATAAACTAACCAAGGTTTCAAATTTTATACTAGGAAATTTGATAAATGATTCACACACTATTATAAAGATATTTGTAAAGGAAGTGTATTAATTTCATGTATTTCTAGAGAAGATCATTTTGGATCATGATCCAAGGATGACTTCTAGGTTTTGGTTAATTCTAAATTCAACTTTGGGTATGCAACTAAACTTCAATATTGTATATCACCCATAGACTAACAGTTAAATTGAGTGAGTTAATTAGGTGTTATAGGATATTTTTCATATGTATTACATGGATCAAAAATAAAAGTAAGAGTAATATCTTCCATTTGTTGAGTTTGATTACAATAACTCATACCAATCTACTCTGAAGTTGGTACCATTTGAAGCACTACATGGGAGAAGGTGTAAGACACCAATCAAATGGGATAAGTTGGAAAATAGGGTAGTCTTTGGACTTGAGAAGCTTTCATAAATGGGAGATAAATTCAAATCAATCAAGTAGAGATTAGCCAAGGCTAATGATAGGTAGAAGAGTTATGTTGATCTGAAGAGAATAGCTAGGTAGTTTTTAATAGGTGATAAAGTGTTCTTATAGGTTAAGCCATAGAAGAGATCAATGTAATTTGAGAAGTTAGTGAAACTTTAATCAAGATAAGTGGGACCCTTCAAAGTTTTAGAAGTGGTCAATCCTGTAGTGTATAGGCTTACATTGCCACCAAACTTAGATCTATTGCATAATGTCTTCCATGTATCTTATCTCAAAAAGTATATAGCTTATCCTTCACATGTGTTGGATTGGAATGCTCTATAGGTTCTAGATTTTAGGTTGGTCATGGTAGAATCAATTAGAGTAATTGACACTCACAAACTTTATTTTCATAAGAGAGAAGTGTCATAATGCAAGTTATTATGGGACCAATACTCTGAAGATAGTGATAGTTGGGAGGACTATGATGCGTTCTATAGGATATTCCCACATTTTTTTTCTTGATTTGATGCTTCATATTATGTTATTTTTTACTAAATAATATTTTATTTGTAACTATTATATGAATAAGTGTCATCGGTAGGGGGAAAGGATATAACATCCCAATTTTTCACTAAGCTAAATTAACTAATTATATGTGGATTATTATGGTTGTTAAATTAAGTCATTAATTTTTAACTAAGCTATAAGTCATATGTTATTATGGGACATTTTTTTGTTGCTTTGATTTCATGATTAAATTACTATGAGTTATGTATTTTATAAATTCTTTATGTTATTATCATGTTAATTTGTTGTTACAAAAGTGTTTTATGATATATATCATTATGTATCAGACTAACTACCTTCTTGTCATGAGTTGGATTTAGGAGAGTTTCATCCCTCAGAGCATGATGAAGAGAGAGCATCATCAAAAAATATGACATAGATGGAGGTGTTGGGGCATGATAGAGGAATGACTAGAACCCATGTACACACCACATTAGATAGTAATCATTATATATATTATTTGTGTTGTTAATATTAGTACATTTTTTAGGTTAATTGTATTTAGATAATTTATTATGAATGATTATTTGTGTGTTAGTTCAGTTTTTTCTTATATATAATTAATTTTGTGTGATTTCATTATTGATATTATACATAAATTTAGTGTATAATGTTATAGTATGATTATTTTAAGTTATTTAATTATTGATTTTTAATGATTACTAATTTAGGGGCATCTTAGGAATGCTCAAGGATTGGTATAAGATGTGTCTTAGAGTCATGTTTGTGAGTAAAATTTAAATTTGAGTCCAAAACAAGTTTTCCTGCCAAAAAAGATTTTCAAGTTTTCAAAATGTTTTTGGTGGTCTAGTAAAGTGTGAGTGAGTGGTGATGATATGTAAATGCTAAATAAATTTTTAATAAACCTTTAAGGTCTCATGAAATGCCCTAATTTGGTTATGATTCAATATGTTAGGATAGGTGTGAGGTGGCAATGAGAATGATGAGCAAAAATTCACCACCCTACGTGGGTGAAAGGAATGTAAAAGTTTATTGAATCAAGAAATAGTTATAGGTCTTGTTTAATATTCTAATTGGTTAGTGGAAAAATGGGATATAGTGTGGTGATTCTAATTAGATGTAGATAAGGAGAAAATAGGGTAGACAATATTAAGAAGTAATGAAGGTCTGCCACGATAATGTATAGGACTATGTGAGTCCTTTTTCTTATGAATGCAAAGTTTCATATGAATTCCTGGATGTTTATATAAATTTTCCTTTCTTAAATATCTAAAATAAAGTTATTTATATAATCTTAATAAAATATTTTCAATCTAATGTGGTTCAAGAAATTGGTATTCAAAGCCCCTATTTTGAGTGTCTTGACTAGGTTGCAGACTATATTTTTTAGTATAGGTTATCAATGGGATTTGAAAATGGTTCTTACACTCTTGAAGTAATTTTTAATGTATTCTTATTTTAAAAATTTCAAGGAATAATAACCCATTCATCCATTTTTCAAGTTTATTTATAGGTAGACCCTTGTTTGGCAAGTTGTTCTTTATGTGCAGACTATGCATTATTGTCAAAGAAGAAAAGACTAGGTAATTGGTTTACCATACATATATGAAGGTTAACATTCTTTCTAGTATCCAAGATTTAAAGAAGGAATCCAATAGATTTTAAGAATAATACAAGGTTGATAGGTAAATTTTGTGTTTCCTATATCTTTCTTTATTCACACAGACTGTGTAATGTTCCATGCAAAGAGATGATCATAAATTTGTTTTTCATGAGTATTTAGGTGTGTTGGTAAGTAATTTTATCATGTTTAAATATTTATTCAAACTTTCTTTTGGTGTGGTATTGTGTTGGACTAATCTAAAAAAACTCAATCCTATATAGTATCATTTCCTTGACATAGTCAAATAGATTTTGATATGAAAAGCTTAGACAGTGGATTGGATAGCACTATATAATGATTGATAAGTGTGTATCAAGCCAATATAGTTATAAATAACCTTTTATACATCCTTGAAACACTCTATAATGTTGGGAATCAAATTTTGTTTGCTCTCAGCTGGTTATAGGGTCCTAAAAGCCCTAAATTAGGGTTTCTTCAATAACTTTAGTTAAATCTATCATAAAAAGGTAAATTCTTTTAATATTTATCTATTTGAAATGATAAAAGTGATTCAATAATTTGATGGCTTGTATGGTCTCTACAGTATGGATTTTTGTGACATGTGTTGTGCATAAGGGCTTAAAGACCTAGTAAGTGATAGGCTAGTGAAGGAAAGACAAATTTATCCAAAGAGGAAGGGTAATAAAGAGTTTATTTAGTTGGGGAAGCTAAATGGGTAGAAAAAAATGTCTAGGGTTTATATTAAAGGTTTGTATTTTTCCCAAACCTAAACGCTTTCTAGCTTAGGAGGGTTAATTAAGAAAGGGTGTTGTGAAGGAAGTAGGTGACTCCCAAGGAGTTGAGACAAGAAGGAGATGTATGATTTGTATTTCATAAAAGGGTCCTTTAATTTTTTGATTTTTTTTTTAAGAAAGGTTATCAACTACTCCCAACAAGTATATTTACTCAGAAATAGGGCTAGTAGGCTTAGAAGATGAGTGGATTATTGAGTGAAATGCATGGTGATGAGTGATGGAAGTGGATTGATTTGAATTAAAATGAATTATTGAATGTTTTATGTGTTTTAAAAAAAATTAAAAATAATAATATGATTTTTAGTCCATTTATACAAGATATGCCTAGTGTTGGTTAAGTAGGATTGGAAAGATTACAAGAAAAGTGAAAGGAGAAGTGAAAGTTGATTAAGCTCTGCATCATTTGGTATCAAAACCATCTATATTGTCTAGGAATAGGTATATACAAGTTGATTACATTATTCATAGTGCATGTTTCATGTTGATCAAGAAATTGTAGGTAAGTAACCAAGAAGGTATATTGCAACGAGTCTTGTTGAAAGACAAAGTTAAGAAAGAGATAAAGAGAAGGTATGAGTAACTTGTGGTTGATTTTATTGTTTGAGAACATTGATGATGGATTTTGATAGGTGAGATAAAAAATAAATAATAAAGTATTAAGGTGGAATCCCTAAATCAAGAGAGCTATTAACAAGCTCAAAAGAGATAAGCTAAAAAATAGAGCTTAGGAAAGAGAAGGCAGTCCTAGTGTCAAGGACAAGAAGTAGAAAGGCCCTAGTGAGGTCTAAATTAGAGAGTGATATGGGTTCCAAGTGTGAAACAAAATAAGGTGGTCCAAGTGAAGCCAATAAGAAGAAGAGTATGTACCCAAATAAGGTAGTAAATATGAAAATGAAAGGAGAGGTAGAAAGAAAAGTGAGAAATAGGGTTAAATATGAATGCCATAATGAGAGAATGATGGAAATAGAGATAAAATAGATTAAGGATGCATTGGAAAGGATGGAAAGAGAGTTATTATAGATGTGGAATGTTTATATTTTGAATTGTGGAATCAATATCAAGAAGAGAGTCAAGTGAAACTTTATAGAAAGAATACAAGAGAGGTAAAACTAGAAACTAATGGAACATTTGAAGAGATGGTTAAAAAATATGGCAACACAACTTGCCATGGAAGAATAGAGATAGGAAATTAAGCCTCACAATTTTTATTTTAACATTGATTTATCATGGTTGAATTTAGGTCAAGAAATGGAAAGCAAAGAACATGATTGGGATGAGAAATTGATAGGACAATAGTCCATAGGGAAGAAGAAGATAATGAATGGAAGAGTGAAGTTATATCTAAACATGAAGTGTTTTACTACCTTGAATATGGAAAATCATTTGATAAATAAGAGTGGAGAGATGAGAAGAAAATAGCAGGTAATGAATTGAATGTAATTTTTGATGAATATTATGGAGATGAAGATGATGTTTTATATAAAGACACAATAGGTTTTTTTTAGGAGTATATTGGAGTAGTGAAGGAACAAGAAGCACATGAAGTGCTTGAGGAAAGTGAAAATAGGTTAAGGGGAAAATGACTAATTTGACTATCCATGAAATGGAGATGTAAAGTAATGAGTTGACTGATTTGATAGTCAAAGAAGGAGTAGCTATAATGGAGAAGATGAATTAGATTGATTATGTGATCAAATATATATAAGACAATAGGGAAAGTACAAAGTTAAATAAGAATTAAAATAGGGATGAAGATATGATAAATCAAGAGACCTTGGAATGTTCACCAAAAAAAGAAAATAATATAACATGGACCAGGTATGTTGATGAAGAGGCAGAAACAACACCATTAGAGAAAGCAATAGATAGAGAATGGAAATTCATCTTAAATTCCATGAATATTGAAGAGGATTATGAAAGAAGATAAGGAATAAATAGAAAAACATATACAAATAGAGGAATGGAAAGCAAAGATAGGCAGATCAAAGCATAAAGTGGATGGAAAGGAGGACAAAGAAGTCAAGGTACAAGTGTGGAAGTCAAAATCACACACACTTATATGAGAATTTGAATGAAGAAGACATATTTTTTTTTCTTCCCTTGGAAGTATGATGTAGGGGCATCTTAGTAATGCTCAATTATTTGTCTAGGATGTGTCTTGGAGTCATGTCTGTGAGTAAAATTTAAATTTGAGTCCTAAATAAGTTTTCCCACCAAAAAGGATTTTCAAAATTTCAAAATGTTTTAGGTGGTCTAGTAAAGTAGGAGTGAGTGGTGGTGATATTTAATTTATGAACTTAATTTTTAATAGACCTTTAAGGTCTCATAAAAGTTCCTAAGTTGGTTATGAGTCAATATGTCAGGATTTAAGGAGTGAGGTGGCAATCTAGAGTGTTGAGCAAGAATCCACCACCCTACGTAGGTGAAAGGAATAGTTGGAAGTTTCTTGAATCAAGAAATAGTTATAGGTCTTGTTTAAGAGTCTAAATGGTGAGTGGAAAAAGGGGATAGAGTGTGGTGATTCAAAGTAGAGGTAGATAAGGAGAAAATAGGGTAGACAATATTGAAAAGTAATGAAGATCTACCAAGATAATGTATAGGACTATGTGAATCCTTTTTCTCATGAATAAAAAGTTTCAAATGAATGCATGGATATTTGTAAAAATTTTAATTTCTTAAATATCTAGAATAAAGTTATTTATATGAACTTAATGAAAGATATGCAATTTGATGTGTTTCAAGAAATTGGTATTTAGACCCCCTGTTTTGAGTGTCTTAACTAGGTTATAGACTATATTTTTTAGTATAGGTGATCAAAGGAATTGTATAATGGTTTTTACAATCTTGAAGGAATTTTTAATGTGTTTTAAGTTTAAAAATTTCAAGGAATAATAACCCATTCATCTATTGTTCAAGTTTATTTACAAGTAGACCCTTGTTTGTCAAGTTGTTCTTTATGTTCAGATTGTGCATTGTTGTCAAAGAAGAAAACACTATGTAATTAGTTTACCATATGTATCT